>JAVSCE010008777.1:0-103587 GCA_032199065.1 Smutsia gigantea | reverse complement strand
GAATTTTCAGAAGAAATCTTTCCTTTCCTAACTCTGACACATGTTTCTGTGATGATTCAAATGATAAATGCCCTTTTCCCGGCTTCATAAATTACAAATTCAGGAATTGCTTAAACAGCTTAATCATGCAGCCGTGCCACAGATAGGGAAATTTTAAAGACAGAAGAACAGGAGGGCCACAAATGAACTTTTGCCCGAACTGTCCCCTAATCTAGACTGAACCATTGAGCAAAAACCCTATCTCTAAGGTCTCTTCAGCTCTGAAATTCCGTAAGTTTATGAAACTATGCATATTCAAAAAGATTTGCCTCTGGGAAGTGGTTAGCCTATTCTCACTGGACATTTGTCCAAATGGCAGTGGGACCGGGGATCCTTATCCACACCGCCATGGTTTTCTTGACTAAGCAGGGTAAGCAAGTTTGGTGACATACAAGCTCCAGCAGTCACCACAGGGTGACAATAGAAACCTCAGATGCCTACACCTGAAACCAAGTGCCCCACATTGGAATATCTTTGGATAATGCCAACACCATGTCAGATGTAGGAAAGCAGTCTTTCACCTTCTCAAGCAGAGACCATTCTCTAAAGATAAATAAACTGAGAAAGTGAGGGGTGCTGAATCTGGCAGGGTTTCTGAGAGAAGAATAACTTCACACCCTCCACACTTGAAACCTGACCTCAGCCACATGGTCATCCCCTGACTCTGGACAAGTTGCTCATTCTCTCTTGCCTCAGTCTTCAGATCTCAGTCTTCACCATACATTGCCAGAATGCGGTTCTTTTGTGGATATGAAAGTTCCCAGGGCCCAGACCTCACATGAATTTCATGTGTGTTAATTCACTTCCTCTCAGGACTCCCCCTCAGCCCATTTCAGTTCCTTGCATGAATATTATATGATTAACTTTCTTTTTCTTTGTCTTTTAGTTTATCATTGCTCTCACCTATGCTTAATATGTCTCACAGTGAGCTGAGAAACTACACACACACAGAATGTACACAATCCAAGATGAAAAAAAAGTGCTAAATCACCCAACATAGAATCAGCATCTACTTTCAGGCTTATCAACAGAATTTGAGATCTCTTATCATCCCACAAAAATTCCTTTGGCCCATAACAATTTTAGCTTTAAAATTCTCTAAATATTAATGCAGAGCTATCTCCTGGTTCATCCCTGATAATTACCCAAGTCTGGAAGCTCCCATTCTGGAAGCTGGCAGTCTTGTCTCACCCCTATTCCTACCCTGACTACCCAGCTCACTCAAATTCTTCTACCCACCCAGTTCTCACCTTGGTCTTCACCAACAAACTGTTCTTTCCACTGCCCATTCTCAGAATTCCCGGAGTGACCGACATCCCTCTCACAATGGAAAGGGGTTTCAAACCCTTCCTTTTTCCACTCTCTATATTTCAGTTTTTTAGGCATAATATTGGCTGTGTGCTTTGCAACTAATGACCCTTCAGTTTACAGAGGAGGAAATCAAAGGACAGGAAGATGAGTGATTTACTTAAAGCTAAGAAGTTACCAGCAAAGGTCAGTGTTAAAACAGAGCTCCCTGCCTTTTCTTCATCTCATCCTTTCTGTTGACAGCAGGGCCTCTGGTGCAGGGAACATTTATTGAATAACTGTTACATGAATCAATGCTCGCTTCCTGGACTGTAAACTGAGGATGACACTAACTTTTTTCGGAAATACATACAACCTATTATTGTCTTCAGGATTAAGTGTTGGAATATAACTTAGGAGCTCAGATGTCTGTGTTTAGTTCACCGGCTTCAGTTTGATGAACTTGATGATTCCTGGTAACACACAATGAGACAACTTGCACATATTTCATAAGCTACGACAGGAAACAAAAAAGAGAAAGTTTGCTAGAGCCTCACTCTATTAGGAGGCAGAGGGAGGAAAATGATCACACCACAGATCACTGTCATAGTGTGATAATTTACTATATGCTTCCATAAACTTTTGCTTATTTCAACCTTACATCAATCTTATGCCTTGTATGTGCATGACTTTCATGGCACATTTTTAACTCTTAAATGATTTAATTCACTTAATATCTCTTTATTCATAGGAACCCTTGGCATAGGGAATATCATTATTCTTACCACACAATTCAGGAGACTGAGACTTAGAGATCACATAGCTAGTAAGTTAACAGAGTGAAATTTGATCTGAAGTCTCACTGAATTTGGAATTTAACAACTATACTATATAGATTCCATTACTACTGATAGTGGCAGATGGACCTCACAATGGAAGGTAGTCTCAATTTCCCTTTGAATACCTGGTGGACCAAGCTACTGACTGAGAGAGCAAAAAGCCTAACTCATCCGCACACATAATCTGCAATATGTAAAGGTTTTTTACTTCAACCTACAGTGAGATACCACCTCATACCCATTTGGATGGCTACTGATAAAAAAAAAAACAGAAAATAAGTGTTGCTGAGGACGTGGAGTAATTGGAGCCCTGTGCACTGTTGGTGGGAATGTGAGTGGTACAGACACTGTGAAAAACACTGGTGATTCCCCCAAAATTAAAAATGGGATTACCGTATGATCCAGCAATTCCTCTTCTGGGTATAAATACCCCAAAGTATGGAAAGCAACATTTCAAAGGGGTATTTGTGCACCCATGTTCACAGCAGCATTAGTTGCTATAGCTGAAATGTGGAAGCGACCCGAGTGTCCATTGACAGATGAATGATATACACGTATGATGGAATATTACTCGGCCTGAAAAAGGAGGGAAATTCTGACTATGCTACAAATGCATGCAAAAAATATGCTACAACATGGATGAACCATGAGGACGTTATAGTAAATGAAATAAACCAATCACAGAAAGTAAGTCAGTTATTAAGTCTGATTCCACTTATATGAGATACTTAAGAATAATCAAAATCACAGACAGGTTCCCAGGGACTAGAGGTGAGGAAGCAAAGTTATTCTTTTTTTTTTTTTTTTGCTATTATTAATGTACAATTACATGCGCAACATTATGGTTACTAGACTCCCCCCATTATCAAGTCCCCACCACACACCCCATTACATTCACTGTCCATCAGCGTAGTAAGATGCTATAGAATCACTACTTGTCTTCTCTGTGTTATACTGCCTTCCCCGTATCCCCCCCCCACATTATGTGTGCTCATCGTAACGCCCCCTTTTCCCCCTTATCCCTCCCTTTCCACCCATCTTCCCCAGTCCCTTTCCCTTTAGTAACTATTAGTCCATTCTTGGGTTCTGTGAGTCTGCCACTGTTTTGTTGCTTCAGTTATTTCTTTGTTCTTATACTCCACATATGAGTGAAATCATTTGATGCTTGTCTTTCCCCACCTGGCTTATTTCACTGAGCATAATACCCTCTAGCTCCATCCATGTTGTTGCAAATGGTAGGATTTATTTTCTTCTTATGGCTGAATAATATTCCATTGTGTATATGTACCACCTCTTCTTTATCCATTCATCTACTGATGGACACTTAGGTTGCTTCCATTTCTTGGCTATTGTAAAAAGTGCTGCGATAAACATAGGGCTGCATGTTTTTTGAGGAACCTCCACACTGCTTTCCACAATGGTTGTACTAATTTGCATTCCCACCAGCAGTGTAGGAGGGTTCCCCTTTCTCCACATCTTTCCCAACATTTGTTGTTGTTCGTCTTTTGGATGTTGGCCATCCTCACTGGTGTGAGGTGATACCTCATTGTGGTTTTAATTTGCATTTTTCTGATGATTAGTGATGTGGAGCATCTTTTCATGTGCCTGTTGGCCATCTGAATTTCTTCTTTGGAGAAGTGTCTATTCAGCTCCTCTGCCCATTTTTAAATTGGATTATTTGCTTTCTGTTTGTTGAGGTGCGTCAGCTCTTTATATAATTTGGATATCAACCCCTTATAGGATATGTCATCCAGATTGGCAAGGAAGAAGCTAAACTGTCCCTGTTTGCATATGACATGATACTGTACATAAAAAACCATAAAGAATCCACTCCAAAACTACTAGATATAATATCTGAATTCAGCAAAGTTGCAGGATACAAAATTAATACAGAAATCTGTTGCATTTCTATACACTAACGGTGAACTAGCAGAAAGAGAAACAGGAAAACAATTCCATTCATAATTGCATCCAAAAGAATAAAATACCTAGGAATAAACCTAACCAAGGAAGTGAAAGACTTATACTCTAAACTACAAGACACTCATGAGAGAAATTAAAGAAGAAATCAGTAAATGGAAACACATCCCATGCTCATGAATAGGAAGAATTAATACTGTCAAAATGGCCATCCTGCCTAAAGCAATCTACACATTCAATGCATTCATTTTAGGAGACAGCAACACACCACTCACTCCAAAGGACAGATCAACCAGGAAGAAAATAAGTAAAGACCCAGAGGCACTGAACAACACACTAGAACAGATGGACCTAACAGACATCTACAGAACTCTACACCCAAAAGCAGCAGAATACACATTCTTCTCAAGTGCACATGGAACATTTTCCAGAATAGACCACATACTAGGCCACAAAAAGAACCTTAGTAAATTCAAAAATATAGAAATTCTACCAACCAACTTCTCAGATCACAAAGGTATAAAACTAGAAAAAAAATTTAAGAACGAAAACAAAAAGGCTCACAAATACATGGAGACAACAACATTCTCCTAATTAATCAATGGGTTAATGACCAAATCAAAACAGAAATCAAAGAATATATGGAGACTAATGACAACAACAACACAAAGCCACAACTTCGGTGGGACGCAGCAAAGGCAGTTCTAAGAGGAAAGTATATTGCAATCCAGGCCTATTTAAAGAACGGAGAACAATCTCAAATGAATAATCTAAAGACATAATTACTGTAATTGGGAAAAGAAGAACAAATGAGGCCCAAAGTCACTAGAAGGAGGGGCATAATAAAGATCAGAGAAGAAATAAATAAAATTGAGAAGAATAAAACAATAGAAAAAAAAATCAATGAAACCAAGAGCTGGTACTTTGAAAAAATAAATAAAACAGGTAAACCCCTAGCCATACTCATTAAGAGAAAAAGAGAATCTACACACATAAACAGAATCAGAAATGAGAAAGGAAAAATAACGACGGACCCCACAGAAATACAAAGAATTATAAGAGAATATTATGAGAATCTATATGTTAACATGCTGGAAAACATAGAAGAAATGGACAACTTCTTAGAAAAATACAACCTTCCAACACTGACCAAACAAGAAACAGAAAAACTAAACAGACCAATCACCAGCAACGAAATTGAATCGGTAATCAAAAAACTACCCAAGAACAAAACCCCGGACCTGATGGATTCACCTCTGAATTCTACCAGACATATAGAGAAGAAATAACACCCATTCTCCTTAAAGTTTTCCAAAAAATAGAAGAGGAGGGAATACTTCCAAACTCATTCTATGAAGCCAGCATCACTCTAATACCAAAACAGGGCAAAGACCTCACCAAAAAAGAAAATTACAGACCAATATCCCTGATGAACATAGATGCAAAAATACTCAACAAAATATTAGCAAACCGAATTCAAAAATACATCAAGAGGATCATACACCATGATCAAGTGGGATTCATCCCAGGGATGCAAGGATGGTACAACATTCGAAAATCCATCAACATCATCCACCACATCAACAAAAAGAAGAACAAAAACCACATGATCATCTCCATAGGTGCTGAAAAAGCATTTGACAAAATTCAGCATCCATTCCTGATTAAAACTCTCAACAAAATGGGTATAGAGGGCAAGTACCTCAACATCATAAAGGCCATATATGACAAACCCACAGCTAACATCATACTTAACAGTGAGAAGCTGAAAGCTTTTCATCTAAGATGGGAACAAGACAGGGATGCCCACTCTCTCCACTGTTATTCAACATAGTACTGGAGGTCCTAGCCAAGGCAATCAGACAAAACAAAGACATACAAGGCATCCAGATTGGTAAAGAAGAAGTCAAATTGTCACTATTTGCAGATGACATGATGTTGTACATAACAAACCCTAAAGACTCCACTCCAAAACTAGTAGAACTAATATCTGAATTCAGCAAAGTTGCAGGATACAAAATTAACACACAGAAATCTGTTGCCTTCCTATACACTAACAATGAGCTAACAGAAAGAGAAATCAGGAAAACAATTCCATTCACAATTGCATCAAAAAGAATAAATACCTAGGAATAAGCCTAACAAAGGAAGTGAAAGACCTGTATCCTGAAAACTACAAGATGCTCCTAAGAGAAATTAAAGAGGACACTAACAAATCGAAATTCATCCCAGGCTCTTAGCTAGGAAGAATAAATATTGTGAAAATGGCTATACTACCTAAAACAATCTACAGATTCAAAGCAATCCCTATCAAAATACCATCAGCTTTCTTCAATGAACTGGAACAAATAATTCTAAAATTCATATGGAACCACAAAAGACCCCGAATAGCCAAAGCAATCCTGAGAAGGAGGAATAAAACGGGGAATTACGATCCCTGACTTCAAGCTCTACTACAAAGCCACAGTAATCAAGACAATTTGGTATTGGCACAAAAACAGACCCACAGACCAGTGGAACAGAATAGAAAATCCAAACATTAACCCAAACATATACAGTCAATTAATATTTGATAAAGGAGCCTTGGATATACAATGGGGTCTTCAGCAGCTTGTGTTGGAAAAGCTGGGCAGCTACATGTAAGAGAATGAAACTGGACTACTGTCTAACCCCTAACACAAAAGTAAACTCAAAATAGATCAAAGACCTGAATGTAAGTCATGAAACCATAAAACTCTTAGAAAAAAACATAGGCAAAAATCTCTTGGACATAAACATGAGCGACTTCTTCACAAACATATCTCCCCGGGCAAGGAAACAAAAGCAAAAATGAACAAGTGGGACTATATCAAGCTGAAAAGCTTCTGTACAGCAAAGGACACCATCAGTAGAACAAAAAGACTTCCTACAGTATGGGAGAATATATTCATCAATGACATATCTGATATCGGGTTGACACCCAAAATATATAAAGAATTCACGCACCTCAACAAACAAAAAGCAAATAATCCAATTAAGAAATGGGCAGAGGAAATGAATAGACACTTCTCCAAAGAAGAAATTCAGATGGCCTACAGGCACATGGAAAGATGCTCCATATCACTAATCATCAGAGAAATGCAGATTAAACCACAATGAGATATCACCTCACACCAGTGAGGATGGCCAACATCCAAAACACAAACAACAACAAATGTTGGCGAGAATGTAGAGAAAAGGGAACCCTCCCACACTGCTGGTGGGACTGCAAATTAGTTCAACCATTGTGGAAAGCAGTATGGAGGTTCCTCAAAAAACTCAAAATAGAAATACCATTTAACCCAGGAATTCCACTTCTAGGGATTTACCCTAAGAATGCAGCAACCCAATTTGAAAAAGACATATGCAGCCCTATGTTTATCGCAGCACTATTTACAATAGCCAAGAAATGGAAGCAACCTAAGTGTCCATCAGTAGATGAATGGATAAAGAAGATGTGGTACATATACACAATGGAATATTATTCAGCCATAAGAAGAAAACAAATCCTACCATTTGTAACAACATGGATGGAGCTAGAGGGTATTATGCGCAGTGAAATAAGCCAAGCCAAAAAAGACAAGTATCAGATGATTTCACTCATCTGTGGAGTATAAGAACAAAGAAATAACTGAAGGAACAAAACAGCAGCAGACTCACAGAACCCAAGAACGGACTAATAGTTACCAAAGGGAAAGGAACTGGGGAGGATGGGTGGGAAGGGAGGGATAAGGGGAAAAAGGGGCATTACGATTAGCAATGTAATGTTGGGAGGGCACAGGGAGGGCTGTACAACTCAGAGAAGACAAGTAGTGATTCTATAGCATCTCACTACACTGATGGACAGTGACTGTAATGGGGTTGTGGGGGGAACCTGATGAAGTGTGGAGTTTAGTAACCATAATGTTGCACATGTAATTGTAGATTAATGATACCAGTAAAATTTTTAAAAAATCAACCAGCTAGAAACTGAAGAAAAAAAAAAAGCAAGAAACACAGAAGAGTCATATTTGAGAGGTAGTTTGTTTTTATACACCTGAAACAGATAATGTGGCTTGTGATTAAAAGGTAAGCCAGATGGCCAGGCCCTCTGATGAAACAGTTGCTGTGTGGTAAGGCAGTGGGGGGCCCGGCAGTCCGGAAGGCTCATTCATCCCAGTACAGAAGGCACCCTCTCAAGAACATGTAAACAAGATGAAGAGCCCTCTCAGAAGTCTAAAACAAACATGACCCAGCCTTCTGTGTTCTCTGTAGGGTTATTTCACTTGTAATCATTCAGCATAATCTTTTAAGATTCTGGGAAGCATATGATACATCAGGCAGGAGGTACCACATTTATAAGCTGCTGGCCTTTAATACAGGGAAGAAATCCTTTCTGGAGGACCACACTGCAAGGTAGAAAATAGCAGACCAGAGTCCAGAATTCTGCATGGATTGTTTATTCAAAAAATCCCTAATAACAAACAGAGCAAAAACTGGATTGAAAAAACTAAATTAAAAACTCATTTTTGTGGCCTTCAGAAAGGACACTTTAGACCAAAAATTTATCATCAATTTTACCATACTTTGCTCTTTGAAATGAAATCCATTTAATTCAGATTAAATACCACTGATCATGTCACCCCCTCCTCTACTGCTGTATTTCTTAACTA
This sequence comes from Smutsia gigantea, assembly GCA_032199065.1. Classification (NCBI taxonomy): domain Eukaryota; kingdom Metazoa; phylum Chordata; class Mammalia; order Pholidota; family Manidae; genus Smutsia; species Smutsia gigantea. Next base: position 94,832 of record JAVSCE010008777.1, on the reverse strand, counting down.
TAGTCTCTGTACTTTCCACACATTTGGGTCTTATTTTCACTAGAAAGGGAGTTTGGTGGGTCCTGTGTCCCTGGAATTCTTGTACTTTGTTCTAGTCATTCTTGTCCCCTCTCTTGGTCTGCCAAGCCCGTCTGAAGCAGGTGCCCACCGTACTGGGTGAAAATGCCTCACCTCGATGTGGCTCAGTTCAAGACAGAGAGCTCCAGCTGAAAAGCCACCTGGCCGAGGCAGGCATCAAGCTTATAACTTTCCGATCAGTAGCATCATATCCTTCTTCCATGAATGAGCACTAAATCTCACCGTTAACTGAAGCACTTAATAAATGCTGTATCACTGCAACAACTTTTTGTCGCCTATAAGCCCACTGAAAAGGAGACCCATAAAATACCTGGGAAGTTAATGCACAAGGTAATTGAATAACATATGACAATTTTACTCTAATGTGAGGTTCTGCCTTTCATTCATTCATTCACGCATTCATGCATTCAGCAAGTATTTACTGAACAGCTACTATGTTCTGGCCACTAGGAATATAATGGTGAGCAAGACAGATATGCACCCCACAGTCACAGAACTTACATTCTAGTGGAAGGAGGTGTACAGTCAAGTTGAGAGGAGATCACAATACCTTGTAATAAATGCTATCATAATGGAAGAATTACAGTGTGCTATTGGGACCACAGTGGAGAGGCAACTAGCACAGTTCTGTGGTGTGTGTAGGTGTGTGTGTGTGTGTAGGGGCTGATCACCAAGGGCTCCCAGGATTAAGTTGTAGTTGATATTTAAAATATGAGTTTTAGTTAGAGAGAGAGAGAAGAGGGCATGGGAAGGGAGAGGGGGAATCAGCATGTAAAGGCCCAGAGACTAAAAAGAACATACCATTAATTCCATGTTTTGACCACCTTACCACATTTTACTTTTCTTCTCTGTGACAAAAAACAGCAACATGGCCAAACACTTGGCCAAGACTGTTTATCTGGAGTTGCTGAAAGCTGTTACCCATAAAACTTGTTTTCTCTGTTTATAATGGTTAAGCTGCTGGAATACATCATTTATGGCTTTCCCACTTAAAATGTGACCAACTTGCAGACAGGGAGCATAGCTCACTGTATTTCCCAGAACACAGTGCAGCCTTTTGTACACACTGGAAGCTTAAGAAATGCTAGGGCTAAACAAATAGATAAACAGCAAAAAAAAGGTCAGCAATCATGCTGGAACTCCCAGAATTTTCAAGGGAGTAGCAGTGTTTATCTAACAATGATTTTTAGCCAGAATTACTTGGTTAGGTTTCAACTTTAGGAGCTTCATCACAAAAGTCCGCTTTAAATAGTATCCTGGCAATCCAGATACTCACTGTGCCCTCTGGCGTGAGTTAGTTGGCCCAAATCAGTTGATTAAGGGGACCAGAATTAGGAGCTCCAAGTCCCACGGAAGGTCAGTTACCTTCAGGGAGAGCAAGAAGATCGCTCTACAGTCCCACACCAGCCAGGCCCTGAGCTCTGGCCAGGCTAAGGGAAATAGCACCGCAGACAGCGTGCGGCCCACATTACGGGCTGGGCACTGTACTAGGTGTTGCTGACATGGACATAAATAAGAAGTAGTTCCTGCCCCTACGGGGAGCCTGGCACTCAGAAGTGGCTCAGTAAATATTTGTGGAGAAACTTACTGAGCATGGTCTCACATATCTAAACAAAGCACTTATCACAAAATATGTTCGTTTTGTTTTCATAGTGGGACTCTTTCCCAAGCTGTGGAAATTTTTGTATCTTATGAACTCTTTGTTGTCTCTATAAAAGGCAAATTCCTCCTCTGAGGTCTTGAAGGAACCCTTATCGTTGTTTTTAAAGACAGTAAGAGCCGCAGCTGCTGAAGGGGCCCAGGTCCCTCAGTCATGGAGACCGCAGCCCAGGCCTTTCTTCCAACGTCAGTCACCCTGCCCTGGGCGCCCTGCGCGCGGCTGTTGGGAAGAAAGAGCTGCCCCAGAGTCACAGCACAGGCGGCAGCCCTCAGTGACCTGCGGTCATCCTGAGTAGCCCTTGGGCGCCCCGCATCAGGGCAGCCACTAAGAAGACAGAGTCTGGACAGGATGACGCAGTGGTGTTATTTCCTGACGCAGAGAACAAACATATTCCCTTCCTCTAAACCTGGAAAATCACGGTCGTTAGTGTCATATTTATTTCACTGGCACACTTGAAAGAAGATCTCTGTCCTTGGATAAGGACAGGCTCAGACCTCAGGGACGCAAGCTCTTCTTTTTACCACCCCACTAATGCTGGTCAGAAAGTGGGGCTTCGGAGTTTCCTGAGCCATGGGCACACTGTTTTGCTTCAAGGGTACTTTCCTCAGGCTTCTCAGGCATGAATGCCAGCCAGGTCTGAGCTCTTCCCTGGGGGAAGGAGCTGCTGGGTTTCTCCCGCCCTCACATTAACGTGGACCGGGGGAGTGCTGAGAGAAATGAAGAGGGCTCTGCCATGCTGGGGGCAAACAAGATTAGCCCAACGGCGATGTGGTGACAGGCTCGAGATACAATCTTCGTTACTGTTTATTACAACTCACACTGATTTGGGTAGGAAAGAAAATTATGAGATGCAATATCCCGCAGCTGAGTTTCAGGGACACAAAAATGTTCTTCGTCAAACCCTACCCTCTTTCATCTGTGTCTTCCCCAGTTCTCAGCTCCTCAAGCTGACCGGGGATATTTTCTGCCTCGGTTTCTTTCATTCACTCATTTGATCATCCATCACTCACTCAGCAAATACGTTTCCAGCCCCTGTCACGCACCAGGCAGTGGGAGTAAGTCCCAGAGTTTCTGTCTAGTAATTAAATATTTGAACTGTAGAGTTGTAAGTATAATAAAAGGTATCCACAAAGCATGGGAACAGGGAGGGAAGGGCATAGATCAAGAACTCTGTTGGAGCAGTTCCTGAAAACTTCCCTCCAAGTAAGACACGGGAGCGGAGTCTTGCAGTACGTAAAGACGTTCTGGGCAAATAAGTGCAGGGAGATGAGCAGGTGGCCAGAGACAGAATTCCAGGGGAAGAAGAAAATACTAGAGCGCCAGCACTTACTGGCCCGTTAGGCGTTGATTCGTTCACAGTGTGCTAAGCATTGTTCCACACTTATACCGCACTGATCTTTTTATCCTCACGAGAACCATAGGAGGTAGTCTCTATTATTATTTCTACTGTGGCAACTGATACACAGAGAGACCAAGTAAACTGGCCAAAATCAAACAGCTAGAAAGTGACAAAGCCACAGTGAGGGCCAGCACTGAGCTCTGACCCACAAATAGACAGATGCAAAGGTCCAGAGACGAGAGAACAGGCCCTTCTAGGGAAAACGGGAGTTGACATGACTGGGGCAGGTCATGAGGGAGCCATCAGAGGCAAATGAAAGTGAGGAGATAATGAGCCAGAGTATAAAGGGTCTGTGACCCTCTAAGGTTTGGTTTACTCCTTAGAGCAACAGGAGCTATGAAAGGCGTTATACCCAAGATCGGATCTATGTTTCAGGAAGATGACTGACCGCTGCATAGAGAGTGGATTGCAGTGGGGCCAGTGAGCAGGAGACCAGTTGGAACAGTAATGTAACCGCCCAGGTGACAAATGGTGAGGGGCCCCACCAAGGGAATAGGAGCAGACTGAGAGGAAGGCAGAGCTACGGGAGCTGGTTAAACGACGGAATTTATAGAACAAGGAGGGATGCTGGCTGCATGAGCAAGTTGATCCAGAAGGAATGGGGAAAGGATGACATCTAGGCCCAGGATTGAGTAAGAGGAGTACCTGGTTTGGGAGAAAGACGGTTTGGTTTGGGAATATTGCATTTAGATGCCTATTCTAGCTGCCTGTTGCTACATATCAAACCATCCTAAACATTAGTTTAAAACAAAAATTTGTGATTATTACCCATGGTTGTATGAGTCACCTGGGTTCCCCCTGGACAATTCTTGCTTGGGGTGTCTTAAGTCATTTCTATCAGATGTTGGCTGGGCTGTGATCTCCTGAAGGCTCAGTGGGTTTCCTGTCCAAGATGGCTCACTCACATGGGGGGCAGTTGATGCTGGCTTTTGGGTAGGAGTTCGGCTGGGCTTTTCCACCTACATGTGGCTTCTCCATGCAGCCTGAGCTGGGTTACAAGAGATAGAGCCCAAAAAGCAAGCATTTCAAGAGGCCTGGAAGAAGCTGCAAATCTTCTAATGACCCAACCTTGGGAATCATAGAGTGATTCTAAAGGTCAGTCACAGGGTCAGCCCAGATTCAAGGAATGGGGACTCCACAGACTTGGACACTGAGAAGCATACCTTGTTGGGACCCATCTTTGGAGACTAACTCCCATTTTTGTGTGCCTTTGGGGCATACAGTTGGAGAAGTTTAATAGGTATTCAAGCTATGGGTCTCTCAGAGAAAGACCTGGGCTGGGGATCTAGCTGAGAAGACATTCAGTAGGTAGGTAGTGACTGAAGCCACAGATGTACATATAGACGACATCAGGAATGAGACCAGGGGAAGGACCTTGAAACACCAACATCTGAAGGGTAAGCAATGCAACAGTAAGCCCCTAAAAGAGATCAGAAGTGTGGGTTACAGAAACAGAGAAAACCATGGAAGAGTATACTCAGATAAGCCAAATGCAACATGTCAAGAAAGGAAATAGTCAACAGTGTCAAATGCTGGAGAGAAGCAGTCATGTCCCCACACTGTTTTCACCAGATTTGACAATCAGGTGGTCACGGGTAACCTTTGTAGGAATAGTTTCAGGGAGTAGGGGAAGCAAAGAAAAAAAAATAAAACAGACTGAAGTGAAATAGACAAAGAATGGCAGCTGAGAGAAAGAAAGCAAGAAGCTATCATGAGACATACAGTTGAGGAGGGTTTGTATTTTAAAGTAGTTATGGCAAAGGCTCTGGGGTCAGATTGCTCATCTGCATGGGTTTGCATATTGGCTTTCCCAGCTGTGTGACTTTGCTCAAGCGACTTAATCTCTGCGATCCTCAGTTTTCTCTGAAGAGGTGATACTAAGCTGATACCCGAAGGATGAGCAGGAATCAGCCAGGCAATGTATTGAACAAATAAAGTTCTTGGCTGGAGTAACAGCAAGGACACGAGTGAGTCCGAAGCACAGTTGTCTTGTGCAGTGAGTGGACTGAAGTGGGACAAACTGGCAGGAGAGTGAGGGGGATGAGGAGGTCGGAGGAATCACAGGTGATCGAGCTAGAGAGGAAGGAGACAGAAGGCTGACATTCTAGGCTTTCTACTGGGGGAACTTTCACTCTAAGTGCAATAAGAAGTCATTGGAACATTGTAAACAAAGGAGTGACATTACCTGATACCTTTTTGAAAGATCACTCTGCTTTAAAAATAAACATAAGCCTAACCACAATTCTGCTCCTAAGAAATGAAGACATGTGCTCACAAAAAGACTCGTGCAAGAGTATTCATAACATTTTGTTCATAATAGTCAGAAGCTGGGAACATTCCATACATCCATCAATAAATAAAATTATAAACTCAGTGATGTATTCATAAACAGATTATTACTCAGCAATAAAAAGGAATGAATTATTGATATAGGCAACAACACATTATGTGATTCCATTTCTATGATAATCTAGAACAGGCAGAGATAAACTTCAGTAGAAAAATCTTAGAACAGTGGCTTCCTCTGAGATGGGAGTGGAAGTAGGTGTTGCCTGGGAAGGGTGTAAGGGAACTTTCTGAAGGGATGGTTAATGTTCTACACTTGATAAAGGTTCAGTTACCCAGTTATCAAAACGCAGCAAATGTAAATTTAAGAATTAAATTTTACCTTAAAACAAACAAAAAAACGATACAAATATTGAACTCTAGTTAATTATATATATGCTGGCGTGTTTAGAGCAAAGGGTACTGATATTTGCAATTTCCTTGAAATGCACCCAAATTAAGATGGATTAATGGATGAATAGAAGGGTAGATGGATGGACAGACATATAGGAAAACAATGCCTCGCGGGCTGAATAGTGTCTCCTCAAAATTCATATGTTGAAGTCTTAACCCCCAGTATCTCAGAGTATGACCTTCTTTGGGGATAGGATCTTTACAGAGGTAATCAAGGTGATATAAGATCACACGGGTGGGCCCTAATCCACTATGAATGACATCCTGAGGAGAAGAAGAGATGAGCATGCAGACAACACAGATGGAAGGGCAAGCACCAGAGGACACAGAAGGAAGGCGGCCACTGCAAGCCAAGGGGAGAGGTCTCAGAAGAAGCCGGCTCGGCCAACACCTCGATTTTGGACTTTGAGGCTCCAAAACTGAGAAAATAAGTGTCTTTGGTTTCAGTGATTCAGTCTGCGGTATTGCATTAGGGCAGCCCTAGCAAACTAATGCATCTAAGTAAAGGTTAGTGGTGAGTTCTAGGTGGTAGGTATGAATGTTCACTACAAAATTATTTCAGCTTTGTTTCATTTTTTTTGTTGTTTCAAACAGCAGCAGCATGTTTCAAAATTTTCAGAGTACAATGTTGGTGGGGGATCACTCCGCTCTCTGTGCATAATGGATATAGGGGACAACTGTGACAGTTGGGAGGAAGCTCTTTCAGTGGCCAAATAGGGGGACAGCACTGTGTACTAGGACGGTGAGAGCAGATTTGTAGAGAAACGGGCAGACTCTGAATTTACGTTGGAGGTGGGCTATAGCAAGACTGTCAGAGATTATATAGGGAATAAGAATAGAATGACAAAATCAAGGATGAATGCTATAGATTTCTACAATTGGGAGACCAGTGGCATTTACTAAGATGGAAAATGCCAGAGTTACAGGAGCAAATCATAACTTTTGTTTTGGTCCTGTTAGGTTTGAAATGCCTATGTCTGAGCTGCATCCTGGGGGCAATACTCTGAACAGTTACTGTATTTGGTCAGATTCATTGTGAAAACAAACAGGCGACTGCAGCAGCTACTAAACATGAGAGTGAATTATTTAATGGAAAATAAATTAGTAGTATGGCAAAATCAAGTAGTAATTTAAATATAAAATTGGAGCTCAGAGAATGCAAAACATGTAAACTGCTTGGCCCCGGGCCTGATACATAGTTATGCTTAATATGTTTAGATTTATATAAATGCTTAGTAGTCTTTCTGATTATTTTCATTATTATAGGAGCTATGGGTAGAGATAGATCTATTAGCATTGTATACTTGGATACTGGTATATTCTGCATTAGAAAGGAGATAAGATTAAAATATATGGTTAAATCTGAGATGTTATGTGAAACGCCTAATACAAAGCACTGGAACAAGACCCTGCACCAGATACGATGGGGCTGCGAGAAGCTCGGTATGTCCTGTTGTCTCATCCATCCCTCAGGCAACTTCACTACCACACCACCTTGGAAAAATGAGAATTTACTTTCCATTAAATAATTCATTGTAATGCTTAGTAGCTGCTGCAGTCATTTGCTTGTTTTCACATTGAATCTGACCAAAGACAGCGATCGCTCGAGGTATTGTCCCCAGGATGCAGCTCCTTTAAACCCTAACACACGGCGTGACCATGTTTATTTGCCTGATATGCCAGAATCCCTGGGTGGATTTGCAGTGCAATATTCTTGGATGTAAAATTTTAATACATTTTAGACATTCTTGTTAGAATTTGATTTTTCAACAGATACAGCACAAAGAGAGATCCCCTAGATTAACCATGTAGGCAGGAAAACTGGGGGGGAGAATAAAGGCCTGTCACCCATGTCAGTATTTCAGCATTAAGCCTTTAGGGAGTAGGAGACGTGTCACTCAGAGGATCTCTGCAACTGCCTGAGCTGCACTGCTATCACCAGCTGCTGACACGATCGCTTAGAGCTTGCTGAAACTCTCACACTTTCTCCCCCATTTATGCATCCCCTCCTTTCCCCAGTGGAAATAAGACGAGTGTTCAAGTTTAGTGGAAAATAGTAGCAAGCACCATCATAGTCTGGTTTTTCATTTCACAGTAACAGTTAGTAGCTTCCTTGGGTGCTTGACTAGGTGCCAGGCACAGCAGCATTTCATTCAACCTTCACAGCAAAGGTCCTATGGTGGGGCATCTATTACTATCTGCATTTTACAGATGATGTGATGCTCCGAGAGGTTAAGCAAGGAAGGTCTGTATGGCTAGGAAGTAAAAGAAATGGAGTTCAAGATGAGGTGAGATGGTTGACAGAGGAAAATCTAACTACTCTGTTCTTAGCATCACTGATGGGAATGGCATCAAGAGCCCAGAGCAGGAGGGGAGGCTGGTGATCCTCTTAAACCTTCAAAGGTGGCCAGAACAATCCATGGCTTCTCTCTGCCTCTGACGGCACAGCTGAATGAGCAGCTCCTGCTTTGCAGGAATTGGGAGGCTTTCCTGCCGAGCCCTCCTCCGCAGGAGGAGAAAAAAGCTCCTGGGGCTTTTTTCCAGGGCACAGACCTTCACATCTCCCAAAAAATGGTGAAGCTGAAGACAAAGTAAAAGTAAAAGGTGGTTTAGGTTCACACTACACTAAGTGTGACCTGTGTTGAGATCCGCGTGGATTAGATTCAGCTACTGGAGATTGGGAAAAAAGGAGAAAAAGCAGCTAGCTATAAAACGGCATGGAGGGACCAGGAAACTATTCAGAAATAAGTATGTAGGCTCTGAAGTCGAACTTCCCCTCCCAGATTGCTGATCGAGAATCAGCCCATTCCAAAAAGAATTAAGAAGAATTAAGGTGGCGTACACTGGCCCCTGGTCTATTCTTTCCGCTTTGAAGCCTCACCTATCTTGTGTATGGGACTCACGTAACACCAAAGCCAAGCTTACACCTTGCCTTTTGTCCCTCTTGCTGCTATTTACGTACCTGTATATTGAAAAGCAGCTTATTTGGAGAAATGAGTTCATTTCTTGGCCAAAATCTACAGCTGGTGTGAATCAGCGCTTCTCTAGGGCTTTCACTCCCACAGACTCCCACTGGCCTCACCCAGACCTTCTCCAAGGAGGCCCAGCCAACCATAAACTGTTTATTCCCTAAGAGGTGTCAAGAAAGGGCTGGGAGACCAAAGGTAAAGAAATTTTCCTAGTTGTGCTAAGGTAATCCTATTATTTAAGTAAGAAAATGGAGTTAACTCCAGTGAAAAATTACAACTTGTTTACTGCCTATTAGAGTAGAGCTGGATTAAGGGGTAATCCGGGCAGACAGCTGTCCTAAAAGGGGAACCACAGCCTGCCTGTGGCTAACACCTCGCCAGGATGTGATAAATGGAAGAAATGTGGGCTGACTTGACCACTTTTCGAGGACGAAGTATGGATGGAAGGCACGCGAAGCATCAAAAGGACAAGCTGAACTGCGACCCAGGCGGTGGGAGGGCTTGGTCCCGGGGCTTCTGCTTTGCTGGAGGAGGGGCAACAAATCTGAGCCGCACAGAGCTGAGGATGCCCGGCCACCTGGGTGTGGCCTGCCTGGAGCGAGAGCCTCATGCCCACAGGGGCTGCAGCTGTTTGGTCCTGGACTGTCCAGGAGCGCCCAGAGCGCCCAGCCAGAGCGCACCGCCTGCCACAGGCCACTGCCCTGCCGCAGAGGACACCATTGTCAGGGTGCAGTCGCGGGACGCCGCTGCACGGGGTGGGGAGGGGCGCGCACTGCGTTTGGGGCTGTACAGGCTGGCCCCCAGACTTGCTGGTTGACCTACTGAAGAAGTAAATGACATAGAGGTGGAGGAGGGCTGCGCTTTTTCCCAAAGGCCCTCCCTCCCAGCATGCACATCATTGCCTTAGTCTCGTGCCTAACTAATCTGACGTGGGCAAGGCTGCAGGGCCTTGGGTCTCCCTGTGCTAATTCACTCTCCCTCAGTAGGAGTCAGCTCTCTACAGCAAGGCAAAATCAGGCCACTTGCTTTCATAAAAGCCTCTGATGGCTTTTCATTGCCCCTGAAAAGGACAAAATTCTTAGCATGGGAAATAGGACCTCTGTGAGTGGCCCCAGAGTGTCATGTCCCGGGGCCTGTCTCACGGCTCCCTCCTCTCTTCCCTCCCTCCCTGCGCTCCAGCCACGCCCGGGTGCAAATCCACCGTGTACTTTCTATCTTGGGGCCGGGGCACATTCTATTCTCTCTACTCAAAAAAACATGTTTCCCTTTTTCAATACTCGAACGGATTCTCCACACTGAATATATATTTATATTTTAGTCAAATTAGGATTTTTAACAAACCTTTCATTTTAGAACTGTTTTAGATTTACAGAAAAGTTGCAGATGGTACAGAGTCCCCATAGTCCACACACCCAGTCTTCCCTGTTGTTAACATCTTACGTTGGCATGAGGCCTCGGTCACAACTAACCAACCAATAGCGGTCCCTTGTTATTACCCACAGGACATACTTTGTTCGGATTTCCTTAGTTCTTACTACTGTCCTTTTTCTCTCCCAGGATGCCATCCAGCACATCACATTACATTTGACTGTGATGTCTCCTGAGGCTCCCCTAGGCTCTGCCGGTTTCATAAACTGTGCTCCTTTTTTATGGCTTTGACTGTTTTGAGGACTCTTAGCCAGGTATTTTGTAGGACACCCATCTACTAGAATTTGGTGTTTTTTTTCATGATACGTAGGGTTGGATTATGGGTTTGGGGACGGGAAACCACAGATTGCCATTCTCATCACGTATCAAGGATAAATGCTATCAACATGTCTTACCGCTGTCAGTGTGAACCTTCGTCACTTGGTGGGGTAGTGTTCGCCAAGTTTCCCTTCTATAAGGTTGCTCCCCTGACCCTTTTGCACACTGTATTCTTTGGGAGGAAATCACTATAATGCAGCTCATACTTAAGGGGTGGGAAAAGTTATATTCCACCTCCTTGAGAAGGGAGCATCTGCATAAATTACCAAATTAGATTTTTAAAAACATTTTGTTCTCTTGAATACTTCTTCTTACCCACAGATTTCTAGTAACCAGTTTGGCTTATTCTCTGGATTTTTTTGACACTGGGTAGTCACCAAATTAGGGTAAAAGGCAGATATTTGGTTAAGTTTTCTAATTTACTTTCTAAGGCCTATCCTCTAAACTAGAATTACTTGTTACATTTAAAATATATAATTTATAGTCTGTATTTAATCTTTATGGATAATAAAGAATACCATCTATTCTTTGGAAAGGGGAGAAACAAAAGACTTGAAATGTTAATGATTCAGGTTAGCAGGAAGTGAAAATTATTGTTAAACCAGGCAACTATCATTTTACATATATCTTCCTAAGGAGATACGGTAGTGGAATTCTGATCAGATAAGAAAAAAACATTTATTCTTAAAGTCACACAAATGCACTCTGACCATCAGAAGACAATTCAGTGCACTTTCAAAAATTTGGTCTAAATTCCCCAGGTCCCATTTTAGTACATGCTATTACTTGAGTGTCATGATCTGGAGCAGAAAGAGGTAACTTTTTTTCATGAGTGCCTGCACGGTATGTTCTTTAGTTAATATACTTTACCAAAATAAAGAATTTGCCACTGCCTATTATCAAATTCAGGCAGTTTATTATATTCTTGAATTATTGGCAAGCCTTTAGAGTAAACATCTTCTGGCAAAACTTATTGTTTTGAAGCTTTTCTGTTTGAAAGGCAGAAAAAGCCACCACCAAAAAAAAAAGTCTTGTTTTAGTCTTCCATAAAAATCAGCTTGAGAAAGTTCAGCAATGTGCACCCAGTTGGTAACTAGTTCATCACTGTGTGTTTTACTGAAGTCAGCTCTCCATCTTCCCAAACCAGCTTATGTGTAGATAAGGCCTAAATCTAGATCCATCTAGATTTACAGTAAAGTTTTTATCCCTAAGGGTTCCCAACAACTAGACAGTCAAGACCTGGTTCAAATGGCCTGCATTTGATCCCTGGAATCTCCCTGAAAGTGCTTTCCCTGAGGCAGAATTTCCCTGAGGGAAAAAAGAACAAAAGAAATGAAATCAGATTTTATTTTGGAATATCTTTATTGCCAAGGGAATGGAGCTATTAATCACAGACAATGTGTCTTAAAGTTGAACTTTCTAAAGCAGGACCGCACAGACTTAGTAAATTTAAAATACAGAAAGCAAACTAGCTATGGGGAACAGAATGAGTGATAGATTCAGGACCGATCAGTCATCTTATTTGGCTTTAAGTGACCCACGAGAGGCATGTCATGTCCACCCCATTATTTCTCCATATTCTGCACAGATGACCCTGGGTATGCCTCAGGAAGACACGACTAACAATTCTTCTCCACAAGAGTTACCCTGAAAAGTTATATACGTCTGTGTGTGTGGACGTGAAGTGAACCACAGCCAAGTGTGCAAGGGAAGATCCAATTTGAGTTAAATATAGATCTATGATATATATGTCTGTATACACAAAAAAGTTTGGAAAGATACATACACTAAAATGCTAACGGTGCTGAAGAGAGCCTGAATGATCTTTATTTTCCTCTTGTACTTTATTATGGTTTCTGAAATTTTCTAATAGTACTTTTTAAAGATTTCTGTAAAGAAAGATATACACAAGCAAACTTTTTCTCTTTCTTGCTGGAATTTCCTTTCTTTTTCACAGTCATATTTCTCTTAACACTGCACAAGTACAGCCTTACTGCCATACTCTTCTCTATTTGCAACTAAGTGGAAGGAATCAGACTCTGAGAAAAATGTATTGATGATATGGTATCTGATGGTGGCTAGGATCCATTGGAGGCCACATAGAAAAAATAAAAATTCCGTTCACTTTTTTTCCTAGAAGATTTTTAAAGGCCCAAAAGGGTTTACATAACAAATCCGGCTATACATCCAATTGTGTATTTATAACATCTGTTAAAGTTGGTGGTCATAAACATAACTTGACTTTTTTCCAAGGGAAAGAGAAGTATGGAGTGTTCTCTGGTTAAACTGGGTAACTAAAAGCCCCCAAATCTCCTGGAACTGATAAAGAGTCCCTTTGGTCGGAATGATGGGAAGTTTATGTATTTAACAGGCATAAGTTCCCATATTTAAACAAATTTCCAATGGTTCAAGCAATTTTTGAATTGTAAAATAGAAGGGTTTCTAGCAGTATAACTTTAATATGCATTGACTTTGATAGGGCATAAACCACAGGAAGAATCCTGGCGGTCACTCCTGAGGGATACACTTTTCCTGTGCTCTTGACTGTTTTTTCTCTAGGCACAGGCCGTTCTGTGTAGCGTCAGCTGCAGGAGGGATGGACGCACACAGAGCAGTGTGGGAGGAGGGAAATGACCACATAGCCAACCAGATTCAACTGGACAACGTTCTAGATGTTCTGAAAGATTCGCTGAATGCAGAAAACCACAATATAGGGATTAGAACACAGGTTTTGGGAACCGCGATTCAACTTTTACTTTGCATAGGAATCCCTCAAAGAGCTTGTTGAAACAGATTCCTGGGCACCATAGCCAAAGATTTGGATTCAGCCAGTCTAGCGTGTGCCTTTTAACAAGTTACTAGTTTTTGTTAATGCTGCTGGTCGGCAGATCACACTCTGAGAATAGAGTCTTGTGCTCTGACCTCAGGTATGGTCTCTACCATTCACTGGCTACACGATGTGAAATAAAGCAACGAGCTAATTCCTCTCCAGCTCAGCAAGCTCCTCTGCGGAAGCGAGTACTGTTAATTCCTGCCTCGCAATGCTGCTGTATGTATTAAATGAGAGCAGCCAGCTAAGCTCTTGATGAAGCACTCCATAACTATCAGCTATTATTATTAATATTAATATTAATTTGATATTTTATTGAACCTTCCTGATTTAAAGTTGAGGAAACTAAGGCCCTAAGAGACTGAGCGAGTGTCACATGGCCCCAGAGCTGACGCTCAGTGGGGCTGGGACAGGGGCTTCCAGGCTCTCTCATGACACCTGCGCATCTTGCAGGGGGTGGACATTTTCAGCTGGTTTCAAACCCATGATCTTCATGTAGGAAATAAATGCAAAAACAAGCCTCCAAAGGATACAAGCATCTAACAGAGCGTACCTGCAACAACCTTGTACTGCTTCTGCCAAACTGAAAGAGAGAATACCGTAGTGGGTTATCAAAATGGGAAGCTGAGGTCATGCTGAATGAGGAAACGGTTATAACCCTAATAACCAAGGTATTGCATTGCTCCTATTTCTGGAGAGGACGAGGGGTCTGGTTGACGTTAAACAATTAAACACATCCCTTGACCCCAGGGCCATATCACAGGCGCACTTCATCCAAGTCCCAATCTAAGCCTCCAACTGGACACTTGGGATAACAGAGTTATTCCTGGATTGTTGCCTACCCTTGGCCTGCTGAGAAAGAGAGAATTCCTTAACTTTGGCTTTAATAAAATGCACAATTATGAATTTTTTAGAAGAACAGAACAGATCTCCTTTTCCCAGCCAACAGAATGGGATGTGTTTGTCAATAAAGCTGAGAAAGGCCATAAATCCTAGCCTTATTATAATATAATGTGTAAGATGGAAATTAAGGAACAAGATGCTCTTCTCAAGTCTCCAATCAGTTTCCCACTTTGAAAAATTGGTAGAAACAGAGGTCCTTAGAATACTTTCTGCAGTGTGGATCTGAAAGGAATACTTTAGATTAAGAATAGCTTCACAACATTTAGAGATTCCAGTAATCCTTACATGACATCAGAAAACTGCTTTGAATTTTACTGAATTGAAAATTTACTTCATAAAATTACCATGATGGTTAATTTGATTAATATATGTAAACAGCCTAATGCAGACCCTAGCACATAGTAAGTGCTCTATAAGTGTTTGCTCTTGCAATTATAAAATATTATGATAATTTGGGACTATAGTAAAGCCACAGGCTGGTTCAGATCTCTGTGACTTTCATTATTATGTGACGTAAAGAAATTTGCTCCCTCAATAATAAAATAGAGAAAGAAGGGAAGTGATTGAGGAAAAGAGAAACATTTTGACAACAAAAGATTTACTAAACATGGAAACCAGACTTTCACTAAGAGCTGGGTTTGGTTTTTGTTTCCTTTTGTGTGTGTGTGTGTGTGTGTGTGTGTGTGTGTGTTTTCAAATTGGTTTACTATTCTGTGGTGAAACGTCTGGGGCTTTTCAAAACCACAATTGATTGATTTTAACCAAAGATTATCAGAATATGCACACACATGCACAGCAGGAAACATTCTATGCCCCTCCTTTTTTTAGAACATTCTAGTTCATCCAAAACAGGTTCTTAAAAACTTGATTAGCTCACTAATTCTTAGCTCACTAATTCTTAAATGTGTCCTGACATCTTACTGAGCTCTGAATGATCATTTTTATAATGCTTTTTATTCCTTCTGTCCATAGTACTTACATCCCAAATGCATATATTTTAATACAATGTTGGAAATATAAAACTATGCAACTATTCATGGGGGTAGTAAAAATATGATTCAGGGCAAGTCGAAAAGTATGCTGATTACAATCATGTTTTCACCTCTCTAAAGAAGAGGTTAAAGCTCATTAAATGGGGCTGATAATTCCAGCTGTGTAAAAAATATGTCAGCATGTGACCAGGCAGTCATCTAGAAAACAGAACATGGTTTTCACTTGCAGTCCTGTGCCTTTCCAACTGTGTGCACCCCTGCATGCTCTCCTCTGGGGTCCTGTCCTGCTTCCGCTGCAATCTGTTACCACCATCAGACTCTTGCTCTATTTACTATTACAGTTCTCTTCTGCCCTTTTGAATAGGATTGGGTCTGACCTCTCAAGCTCTTGGACTTTCTGATGCACTTCAAAGATTAGTTTGGAGTTGAGTTCCCAGCCTATTAACTTAGGTGACGTAATTTCATGTAATAGATAGAGGTAAAGAGAGAAATGGGGTGGGGAGTTTCTGATGTAAACTGCAAAGCCTCTGTAAAAGAGGCTCTCTGTTAGGTAAACTTCCTTTGTGCTCTCTGCCACACTTAGCTTCTTTCACAGCAAATTTATGCCTTAGACCAATGTGCTGTACTCATGGAGGATGTCTAGATACCTTTTCGATTTCACTCTGCTGTATAGGCCAGCACCTTATTTTTGAAGCCTGCTGACAGACTGCATCAGGTACAAAGTGTTATTAAATTAATCTAGTTCTCAATGCTACTTTCCCCAGGAAGAAAACCTTTCAGGAAATCAAAACAGCAGCTGGTTATTCAGGCAAATACTTATTTAGCTGTCATTAGCCCTCAGTGGGAGTCCTAATTCTCTCACTAAGGGCAAAAGAAGGCAGCTTTATTTCTCATCTTCATCTTCTGAATTCTAGCTAAGCAACCAAAGGACACTCTTTTTCTTTGTTAAAGCTTAGAAGGTGATTGTGATATATCTTTGATCACTTCAGTGCCTTACTTACAGAATATAATAATTTCTCAAGGTGCAAAATACAGTGTGATCTTCATCTACAAATAGAATGATGTCCTTCATAGCAGAATTCAGGCAGATCAGCTAGCTAATTCTGGACCAAATAACAGTGATTCATTACCTAAAAATTCACAAAAGGAACAAATCATTTTCCAGAAGGCTTCCAGGCCATCTATCTCAAAGTTCCACTAAGTAGTTTTGTATTCATCAAAACTTACTTAAAACCAAGGGTGCCCTAATGCTCTGAAAGAGCAGCGGCCAGACAGTAATGTAGTGCCACCTAGCTTCCCTCCTGAGGGATATTCATCTGTTAGTAGATGTTCTCAAATGTTTGAAGAAACTAGACTGGGTTCAACAATGTGCTGAAGCTTTATGAGACAGAAATAGACAAAAGAGAAAATACCTCCTTTCATATTCATGCAATGACAACTGGATGTCAGAGGTGGACCCTGGAGTTAAGCAAGACCCTCTACAGTCTAGACCCTCCACCCGTGGTAGCCTTTCCCACCCCCACTAGCCTACAACTCTGCAGGAAGAGAAGATGTAAGGCAACATATACAGAGCTCTGGCCATGACCGCCCAGCTCGTGTGCACCTCCTGCCCACCTCAACATCTGCCATCAGGCTCCCACCTCTGTTGTCCTAAAGTCTCCTCCCCATTTGTTCTCCCCTTGAATCCCTCCACTTCTTCAAGATCCACTTCCTTTATGCAGTCTTCCCTACCTACAGCAAACTCCCTCTCATCTCTGCATCACATTGTGTTCTCAGTTCTTCACGGTGTCTCTCACTACTTTGCATGAACCTACCTGCCCATTCCAGTCTTGTACCTGGAGTCTCCTATTCATCCTTTCAGACTCAGCTCAGCTGTCTGCAGCTCTTCCTGACCACACACACTCCTTCCTGCAGACGAACTGATTTGCTGCCTCCACTAGAGAACTCTGTTTTCCTCACCCTTAGGCTCTAAGCAGAGACTGTTTCAGTCTTTTGCTTTAAGATAACCATTAATAAATTGTTGTCGAATTAATAAGTGGTTAAAAGAATGAAATATAGCCTTTTAATTATTTTATGTTACTCATTGTTTCTCCAACTACTCTACATTTCTTGGGGAAGGACTATATCTTTGAATCCTTCCATTGCCATAGTCTTGAGCTGAATGACTGATCCCTGCCTAATCCCTTTGAATTTATTAAAAAATCCTCCATTTCCCCCGTGAATTTCCTCTCCCACGATCTAAAACAAGCAGTCTTCCCTTTCTTCCCATTGACACCCTGACTCCCGTTCTCAGCTAAAGGTTCTGCTTAATTCTCAGAAAACTAGAAGTGATCAAGGTTTCTGGCAGTATGTTGACGAGAAACTGTGAAATCTTCTTTCTACGTAATAGCTATACATGCTCAATAAAGTTTAAAAAAAGAAACTTTTGCAAATAATTGGATGAACTGGCAGGAGAATTAGGAAAATGAGCTGAGGTCAGAAACGAGGCAAGGAGGCAAACAAAGCCCTGAAGCACACAGACGTGCTGAGACCTGCACCTCTGCCTCTGGTGCCCTGGGGGGGCTGGAGATCAGTCCGTCGTGGCGGGGGTCTGCCCATAAAATCCCAGACGCAGCCATTCCCCATGCAGGAGCCAGAGGGGTCATTTTCAAATGTCTCTCAGCTGGTCACAGTTTTCCACGGACTCCCTGTGTCCATGACAGTAAAATCCCAGGCCCCTGTAGGCTCTCCACATATCATCCAGATGTTTAAAAACCACAAGAAGAGGAATTAAAAACAGGGTTTTTCTCTACTTTGGAAAAAAAAAGTAGAAGGGTTCTAGAAAGTAGAGGGCAAATTAAAGCATCAGCAATACTTTCTAATGCAACTTTTACAGAGCTAAAATCATTTTGTATGATAATACCTATTATACTGAAGTGGTAGAATTATGGGTGAGTGATGTATTTTTCTCTATCAAACTCTCTGTGTAAGTACATTATTTGTATGATAAAAAGTGAATAAAGACACGCTCACTTTGACAAGCTAATTTACTCATAAAATTATGAGGGATTCCTGGGTTCAAATCTCAGCACCATCTCTTATGTGACATAAAGCAAGTTAATATCATTATAATTATTATATTTAACATTATCATTACCATTAGTCTTATTAGATGGCATTCAGCATATACTGTGTTCTAGTCATTCTATTAAGTACTTCATATACATTATCTCATGTTAGTAAATCTTTCAAAATATATTCCTCCACCTATTAAAAAATTGGTAACAACACCTACTTTGTAGGACAGTTGTGAAAATCAGGTGAGATTACATATGAAAAGCATGTTGAAAACGTGTAACATTAATGCAAGTTTTGGGTTAAACCTTTATACAGTCTGACTGTAAAGAATATTCAAGTAATAAAGACACATGTACTAGTGGTTGACTTTTTTAAACCAAAGGTAGGATTGTCCTGTCACTGAGTTCTAAGGAATTGGCCTCTCTTAACTGTGACCAGTTTCTGAGAAGCAGGCACAATATTGAGAACTGGAGAGAAAAGTGTTAGTTTTGATTTTAGGGCTTGCTATTTTCCACAGTTCAAAAAGTTGCAGAAAGTACTTATTTCCAGGAAAGTACAAGGGAGGAGAGTGGGAGAAAGGGGGAAATTCCCAAAGTCCTTGAATACAGACTAATGGGAATTACATTCTGAGCTCTCTCCACTAATCAGTGTCATTTCTGATGCTCCACTTTCATGCTCTTTACAGACTTACCAAAACAACTGTGTGTTCACAGTAAGACAAGCTCTCTCCCTTTTCTTTGCTAGTTTAAGTTGTAAAATATGCAAGTTCTTTTCAGCCTGCGATAGATGAAGGTAAGCAGGAAGGTGGCCTATGTCCTGCAAAGGCCTTACCTCCTGGTGGTAGCAAGTCTGGCTTCGCAGACTATATTTCTGGTTCAAATTTTGAGCTATGTTCCGTGTTGCATCCTCCCAAAAAATAACTTTTTGGTCATCAGATTGCTCAAGCCAGAATCTGAGAGCTCTGCTTCAGTCTTCCTCCTCTTGCTCTTCCACAGCCAATCCATCAATGAACAAGTGTCTATCCCAGAGGCACCTTGCATCCTCCCACTGACCTCCATCTCTGTTGTTGCCCCCCCTGCCAAGTCCTCCTCGTGTCTCACATGGACATCTAACTCACCCAATCTCTTCCTGCATTCTGAGAGAATATCTGTACCCCTCCTGGTGCTTAATTGTTCTCTCAGATTTTCTTTTTACTCTGTTCTGGGAGAAGTCCTTCAATTCAACCTCCAAGATCTATGATAACCACTAGCCACAAAAAGGAAAAAGGAATGTAAATATCTCATAAGAATTGTTTATTTTGATTACATGTGAAAATGATAGTATTTTGTATATATTGGATTAGACAAAATACATTGTTAAAATTAATTTCACCCGTTTCTTTTTACTTTTGTAATGTGGCTATTGGAAAAATTAAAATGATATTTGTGCCTTGCATTTTATTTCTATGAGATAGACCTCTTCTCCATTGCTAACTCAGGGGTCAGCTGTTCCATGCAACCTTTTTGCTGAAGGGTCTGGGACATTCTGGAAGTCAGTTTGAAATTGCCTGAGGCTCTTAAGTGTTCTCTTTTTCATAGAAACTATTCTTATTTTTATGAGTTCAACATCTCATATCTTTCTGGAGATACATAAATAGAATTTCATTAATTTCATATTTCCTGGACTAACTCTATTTCCTTAGGATTAGCTTCTCCATTTTTTTTTTCCATGTTAGAGCCTCTCATTCAGGCTGCTTGTTTCTCCTCCAGTGTTTTTGATTCTTAGCTACTTATCTCTAAAATGAGTTTCTGGCCTAATCAGTTATTGGTGACTGTGCTTTGTTTCCTCGGCCCAAGAGAAATGGAACTTCTCTTAGCAATGAATAAGGTTGTTAGTTACCATAATCCTTGATGCGAGGAGAGGGCAGGGACGTGCGTCCTGGGTGGCTTCTCTTCAGGATGCATGAAGAGCTGGCCTTTTTGGTACAGAGACTCCTATTGATAAAACCTGGGGCACTGCCTTCCTTATCTCTCTATCTTCCTTATCACATTTATTTTGGAGCTCCTCAAGATATATCATCCATTCTACTTAAAGTTGTCAGCCTTTTACAAGAAATAATTTTAACCTAAGAAATGAAAACAAACATTGCAGAACCATGCGGTGGTATAGTCAATAGAAGAATAAAAGACAAAATATCATTATGGAAATAGCTTTTGGACTATATAGGTAGTTAGAACTACATGTCTTCTTCATACTAGCCCAAACTTTGCAAGAAGGCAAGATAAAGTAGAGATGAGAGGCATCAGTTATTCAGACATCTGATGACAACTGCCTAACCACTAAACCTACCCAAAAAGGCATTGAGCTGTCTTGGACTTCTTCTCACTGGATAACTTTGCACTGAGTAAAGAGAAAAGAAAGTAAGGTCAGTAACATGTTTAAAACTGAAGATTTCTAAAATCTACTCTGGGGTGTGTGTCAAGAACATCACAGAGTATGTCATGAATAACACTGACCTGGAAGTCTTGGCATAAAGTTCCAGCACTGCCAATAACTGGCTGTATAACTCAGGAAAGCGTGTTTAACCTCTGGGCCTTATGGTGAGCAACTCAAAAGCAGAGTTTGCACCCAGAGAGACTGCCTCGGTACAATGGACTTCCTTTTAGCTCAGCTGCTTCATCTATAACAGGGCTTTTTGGTAAAAATTTTCTGTTAAGGGTTTTGCAAAGCCTAATACAGTTTCCGCAGCATTTTATTCTCTCTCTCTGCTCCTCACCTCTCTCTTTTTTTAATACCAATCCAAAAATGTAAGAAACCATTCTTACCTAATGACTCTTACAAAAACAGGCCACAGGCCATTCTTTGCCAATTCCTGATCTATAAAACAGATAATAAGAGACCTACTGCATAGGTTTGTTGTGCCTTTTGAAAGACTAAAACATGTAAAGCATTGGAACTGTGTGTAGCATATAGGAAGCTCTCAATAAATGTTAAGTGTCATTGTTACTGTTATTGTTATTATACCTTAGGCATCGATGGCTTAGCATTGGGAACATACTGTGACTTCCGTAAGTGGTTATTAAATAAGTAAATAAGTCAAAGGAGGAACCTGGACTCAGTATCTGCACTCTCCTCATGCCTTGCAATTTCTATAACCTTCGCGTGTCAGGATGCATGTTGCCATTAGGTATGCTGTGTCTTAGCCCAGTGTCTCTGGGGAGAGTTGGAGGTGGTGCTGAGTAAGCCTGACAAATGGGTTCCAACTATGTGATGGGGATAGAAGAGGGGACAGTGAAAATGCCATCCATCAAAGTACTTAATTCTTTAGAAACCCAGCTTTCACATGGTCTTTAGAGGAGCAAAACAAAGGAAGTCAGCTTCCTTTCCATGATTTATGGTTTGAAAGAAAATGATGTTATGTAACAAATGTTTCTTAATAGAAAATTCTTCTCAGATGAATGAATGCATGAATGAACAAACTAACAAATTAGTGAATGAAAGGAAAAGGCACACCACAAATTGTTTCTCTACAGATTATTCCAAGTATACTTTCAAAGGCTGTGATTTCTTCCAGACTCAGACCAGGGCATGAGATTGGGACAGAGAGGACAGGAAAGCAGGAAAAGCCACAAGGGGCATAAACAAAGAGACCTTGGCCCCTGCATGTTGGGGCGCCTGAACATTTGTCCTTGTAGAGTCTTTAAAGCAATGACAGCCAACTGTTCTCAAATCCCTTATCTGAAGATGAAATTTCCCTGACAGGGCAAAAATGAAGCAGCTGATGGCCTCTCCAAGGAGGTGTTTTTGAAAAGCAAGCCTTTCCCCTTCTCCAGACCAACCCCCTTCAGAGAAGGTTAATACTCTTGGAAAGGCTCCAGACTGTCTGGAGAGACTCTCTGTCCCTGGAGTCTAAACAGAGCAACAGTAAGAAGGGTAATAAGGCAAGAGATTATTTAAAAAATCAAAACAAACAGACAACAAAAAAAAAAACCTTTCGTTTGGAGCCTAAAGGATTACAAAGAGAGGTGTGCCCAAGACACCTGAGAACAGTCACGGCTCCTAGGGCCCCTGGCTCTCAGGTGACCATGCCAAGCAAATGTGCCCTCATTTTTTTCTGTTTTTAATTAATCCGTGTCGTTTCCTATTTTAAGCCCTAGATTGCCTCCAGATTGTTTGAATGGTATTATACAACCAATTGTTTGATGGGTCTGCCTCATGGAAATGGTACCTGAGGAAGATTCCACAACCGGAAGCAAGAATGCATTATGCTCTCCGCATCTTTCTGCATGGTCTTCTCTCACCTGCGAGAGAGAAGCTGCTACCATCTCTACCATTCGCCCCTGTGAAAAATGGGCAGTTGCCTGGAATTATCGTTTGTTCCTAATACCTTGAAACAGTGTGAGGTAGAGAAAAGAGCAGAGACATTAGATAAAACTTGTCTAGCATCCCAGCTCTACCACTTACTTACCGCTTGATTTCAGATAAGTAAACTCTCAGAGCGTCAGTTTCGTAACCTGCAGAATGAATCTATGAATACGTCCCACACAGCATGTTGTGAGGATCCCATGATAACATAGACAAGCTCATGCCGCCCTGCTGGCTCTTAGAAAGCGCTCAGTAAACGCTGGTTCCTTTCTGTCCCAACACTAGGCTCACTCCAAGAAGAAATAACCTTACTTTTCTTACCCACTCCCGGGGTGTTTTTTGTTCAGCCATTTATAGAACACCTATCGCGCCTTACTTGCTTCTTCCCGCTACTCCGGGAGCTTCTGGAGGGCACGGAGCGCGCAGTGTTTGCTCTCATCGTTCCCCGCTGCCCGGCCCACACCTGCACTTGCAAAGCTCTCCACGAACATTAAATAAACAAATCTTCCTCTTTTATCAGAACAGATCAGTAGGTAAATTCTCCTTGCGTTGTTTTTACTTACACATCTTTACGAACAGAAAGGACCAAGCAAGTAGCCGGAGGGAGGAAGGCAGGAGCGCTTACTGTTTCCTGTGTACTGGGGGTTTTAGTTTCAGATCTTATTTATTTCTCACATCAAACCTCCTTTAGTCCCAATTTACAGGAAGGAAACTGACTCAGATATGTAAATAATTTGCCCAGGATTTCACAGATTAATAACATTTCGATTACCCTAATTGAAATACATCTGCGCAAAGTTAAGACTGGTTGAGGTAGAGACAACGGGTTGGGTCCAGGGCTAGTTTTGATGAGTCTCTATTGTCCCAAACACTGTCCACACTTGTGACACCAATGGAGACCCTGCTAACAACCTGGTCAGTTTACAAAACCTGTCCATTTTTCTCCTAAAAACAACAAAAAAAATTAAAAACTAAAGAAGCAGCTCCCTGGAACTCACAAGCCTTCTCTATTTGCTAAAGTTCAAAATCCCATGGTTACCTTTTGTCTCATTCCAACCCAGTCAAGAGATATTTGTCCAGAGAATTGTTGTTTTAAAGACTGAACTTTGCATTCTCAGCAGCCTTGCCCTAGAATCAGGAACAGTCTGTTCCACCAAAGTCCCCGGAGCTTCACCATCTAAACAAACACAGGGCTTGGATCACCTCCCCCACCTCGGGGGACGGGGTCTGGGAGGAATGCAGTCCTCCTCCTGTCTTTCTTCAACACGGGATTTTCTCTCCAAAGTTTCTGCATTTCAATTCTCTGCTTTATTTAAGAGGGAAAACTTATCTGAGCCCTACTTGTCTTTAGCATCTTGTCCCTCCTGCTGAACAGAGGCAAACGCTGGTTCCGTGTGACATGAGTCAGCCGTGGTAGCAGGGTCCAGGGAGGGGTAGAGGTGAGGACACGGGTCAGTAAGAGGACAGCAAAATACCAGGGAGTGCCTGAGATCATTTTGAAACATAAATTTAGAACCAACAAACCTATGAATCAAGACTGTCTCAGGTTGCATAGTCGTGATGTCTACAGAATTCACACCCTGTGTCTGATGTAGGTGCC
This sequence comes from Smutsia gigantea, assembly GCA_032199065.1. Lineage (NCBI taxonomy): Eukaryota > Metazoa > Chordata > Mammalia > Pholidota > Manidae > Smutsia > Smutsia gigantea. The sequence goes on along the minus strand of JAVSCE010008777.1, from coordinate 70,515 downwards.
GCCTGGGCTTTGGAGAATGCACCTTCCATTCGTTTCCACTCTCTCACGTGGCCTGGACTTGTGGCCTGGAATCATGTCCCTGGAATCTCTGCCCGCCTTCCCAGCACCACCAAATCTCTCTCTCCTCCTCTCCTCTCCTTTTCCTGTCAGTGACTTTATTCAACGCCATCCTTATGTTTCTATTTCATGCCCTTTCACTTTTTGAGGCGGTTGCCTCCCTTCACCATTTGATTCTCCCTGGCAGTTATATAAAAGTCACCCTACATCCTTCCGTTTTCATGATTTTGTAGGCATATTTGGATTTCAAACAAATACGTGATTTTGCAAACACAGTATTTCACACTCTGTCATTTCCTAGTCCAGGGGAAATCTATGTGTAACATTGAGTGTGTTTTTAGGGAGACCATATTTCTACAGATCACATATAAATGTAGCCTCTGTGTCAATAGGCAGGTTTTAGGGATCAGAAACTCTCCCACGAGAAAGTCTAAAATTGAAGGAAGGTGGACCTAGCTTGATAGACTCTGGAAAAGAAGCCAAACCTATCAAGGCCAGGGCAGGCCACACTTAGGTCTGTATTGAGATGACTTTCATAATCACACAGTGGCAGCCTCACGGCAATTAGGTTCAGAAAGAGTGTAAGCTAATTCATAGATATAAACCCCTAAGAGGGTATGAAAATAGACTCACAGGCACCCAGAATAATTGAGTTCAGTGGCCAGGGGCAATTTTTGTGAACTCACGCAGAACATCCCTTGATGCTCCTAGAAAAAAAAAACCACTCTTTTTATAAAAGGGTAAAAGGCTGAGAGGACAAGTAGGGTATCTCTCATTTCTCATGAACTGAGAGGTCCAGTGAAGAGACTGATCACCTTGCCCCTGCAACAATGACCAGAACCATCAGGCAACACTGGGGCTTCTTGCAAGAAAAAGTAAAGAGGACCCACTTTTAAATACTTTTTTTCCTCGTTGTAAAAGATGAATGATACTTTTGACTGATGATTGGGCCCAGGAATTGAAATGGTGGCACAGACTTGAAGGAGAGCTGAACGGGATGGGCACACCCAACCTTTTGAGGATGGGTGGTTGGAGGACAGGGTTGAGATGTCACGAGTTTCCTGGAGTGTGGCTGATTTTCGGAAGAGAAGGGGCTCTTGGGAGCAACTTTGGCTGGTGCGGCTTTGACATTCTGACCCAGGCCTGGGAAACTTTTCCAGGGTTTAAAAAAAAAGAACAACAAGATGGGAGCCCAGAAGCTTCAAGGAGCCCCAGAGCCATGTGACACCTGTGGGGGTGATTCTTCTCAGACTCCCTGAGAGGAGTTTCGGTGCAGGGGGAGCGGTCCGTTATGGCGACCGCAGCTGGCAGCCAGCTCAGCTTCCCAGGTGCAAATGGTCATCGGCCAATTAAGCCATGAGGAAAGAGGAGCTACTGTTAGAGCTAGTTAGCGCCCAGGTGAAGCAAACTGCATCCATCTCCAGGTCACCGGCTTTCACAACACAATTCCATTTTTTAAAAAATTACTAGACTTTATTTTTTAGGGCAGTTATAGGTTTACAGAAGAATTCATAGAGTACACTTTGAGTTCCCATATACCACCTCTGTGCCCCCTACACACACACACACACACACACACACACACACACACACACACACACACACACACATGCAGTTTCCCCTATTGTTAGCCTCTTGCATTAGTGTGGGAAATTTGTTACAATTGAACCAATATTGATAAGTTGTTATTAACTAAAGTCCATAGTTTACATTAGGGCTCACTACTGTGTTGTACAGATCAATGGGTTTTGACAAATGCATAATACATGTGTTCATCATTATTATATGAAACAGGGTAGTTTTCCTGTCTTAAAAATGCCCTGTGCTCCAACCTATTCATTCCTCCCTCCCTTCCTGTGAACCACTGGCAAACACTGATCTTTTTACTGTTTCCCCAGTTTTCCAGAGTGTCATACAATTGCAATCATATAACATGCAGCCTTTTCAGATCGACTAATTTCACTTAGCAATATGCACTTAAGATTCCTCCGTGTCTTTTCATGGCTTTTTAAGAGTTGAATAATATTGCATTGTACTGAAGCACTACAGTTTACTTATCCATTCATATACTCTAGGACATGTTGGTTGCTTCCAAGTTTTGGTAAACTTGAATAAAGCTGCTATAAACATTCACTTGCAGTTTTCTGAGTTGACATAGATTTCCACCTTACTTGAGTGAATAACAAGGAGCATGACTGCTGGGTCATATGGTAAGAGTATGCTTAGTTTTATAAGAAGCAGCCCAATTGTCTCCCAAAGTGGCCATGCCATTTTATATTCCCACCTGCAATAAATCAGATCCTGTTGCTCCATATCCTCGCCAGCATTTGTTATTATCAGTGTTCTGGATACGGGTCATTTTAATATGCATGTATTGGCATCTTGTTATTTTATTTGTAATTTTTTAATAACATATGATGTTGAGCATCTTTTCAAATGCTTATTTGCCACAAGTATATCCTCTGGTGAGGTGTTTGTTCAGATCTGTTGTCCATTTTTAAATTGGGCTGTTTGTTTTCTTATTGCTGACTTTGAAGAGTTTGTGATATATATATACATAATATACGTATATATTATATATATACAGGATACAAGCCCCGTATCAGATATATATTCTGCAAGTATTTTCTCCCAGTTTGTAGCTGGTCTTCTCATTCTCCTAACAGTGTCTTTCATAGACATAAGTTTTTAATTTTAATGTAATCCCAACTATCAGCTTTTTCTTTCATGGGTCGCGCTTTTGGTATTTATCTAAACACTCAGTGCCAAACTCAAGGTCACCCAAACTTTCTCTATGGCATCTTCTAGAAGTTGTATGGTTTTGTGTTTTACATTTAGGCCTATGATCCATTTTGAGTTAACTTTTGTGACAGATATAAGGGTGATTATCCTTGTTGTGTTGACAGCATCTGTGACTTGCACATTCAGCAATAGCTTTTGAGCAAGTTTCTTCATCAAGCAATATTTTCAGTTATTAATTAGATTTCAAAAATCATGTAAGAATGGATTTAAACTTACTGACTGTAAAGCTTGAACTTCCAGTTACTGTAGCTTTAGTAATTGCTTATTGTATTAATTTAGATGCTAATACTACATGTGCTGGTGCGTAGTTAGATTTTATTAAAATAAAAAGTTGAACTGCTAAAAAGAGAAAAAGGAGCCATGTTGTTTGCAAACAAAGTCAGTTTTATTTCTTCTTCCCCAACCTATATATATTTTTTATTTCCTTTTCTTGTTTTAATGCATGTCATGTTCACTTCCTTCTAAACATCTTTTCTAATGGCCATAACTTTGTTGTTGCTTATTAGTTACTAACTATGAACACTTTGTTTTGGTTTAATGTGTTTCATTTGATTTAATGTGTTTGTAAAGCTACTGTTACATTTTAGTTCCCGAGCTCGCGCAGCTCTGGTGACCCAGCATCTCCAGGTGGGTGAGGGGTCAGGGCAATAACGACCTGAACGGCTCCTGCTCCTGTGGGATCTGGGGGGTCCAAGCAGTGGCCGGGGAGGCAAATTTGCAGAGAGATCCAGTTCTATGAGCAGCATTTTGTATTTTACCTCGATGATAATTTCTTACTTATTTATTCTAAATAGATATCTGATAATATCCCCTTCAACTGACTCCGGAGGTGAAAATCCCAAAACACAAAGTCTCCACTTTAAATAATTGAAAATCTCACTCTCACTTATATGAAAAAATTTACCAAGACTGTGTTCTTATAAATGAAATGTCGCATGTCCACAGGCAACAGTTAAAACTTAACAGTTCCATATTAGAGGAAGTGAGTATTCTTAAGGTGTAGCAAGATCTAGAATAGGCAATTGTTTAATTTGCTTCAACCTAGGACTGGCTGTGTGTGTGCGCGTGTGTGCATGTGTGTGTGCGTGTGCATGTGTGTGTGCGTGTGCATGTGTAGCCACCTTATGACCTTTGCTATGAGGCTGTTGCTATACACAGAGAATCTGACTGACTCTCTGCATCCTTCAACACTACAAATTAATGCCTATTTTTATACCCCAGTAAAATGCACACATTTTCTCTTCCTAGAGTGTGAAGATTAAGAAAGGCACTTTACTGCTAAGGTAATATGCAAGACAAGACTTGTGATAAACAGCACAAATGAAAAAAATGCGTGTAATTATTAAGGAGAGTGTAGCTGCTCTGGAAATCAGGAAAACTGTGTTTCCCCCTCAAAGGCACAGATACGGAGCATCCTACTACTATCCCAATCTACTTGCAAATTTCAAAACAAAAGACATGAGAAAATTACAGGCTGTCACTTATTTACAACTTTCCTCCAACCAAAGCCTATTATTACACTGCTCCATCTGAAACTAATCTGTGTGGGAAGGATTTGGAGGGTGGCTAGCCAGCTGGCACATTGTCGCCAGAGCTGCTGATGTCAAAGCCTCTAACAGGTATGGACCCCGGTCGAGGAACCCATAACAGCCGTCTGACAGAGTGATTGCGCAGTAGGTGGGGAGCAAGGTGGGAGAGAGGGAAGGACGGAGGGAGGAGGAAAGAACTACGGAAATGCATGTTGAAAACCCAAAAGGCAATTGAAATCCCAGTCTTAATCAAAACCAGTAACAGGCTCTGCCAAATACCCACAAAGGCCTGCTAAAAATATATGAAGTTCACCCAGAGTTCAAATCTCAGAATGACTTTCATTCACTTAAGCCTATCAAAACTGCCACGAGGATTTTAGTTGGTTCAGTGAGAAGACAGTGTGTCTGTGCAAATGGACTAACATGTTCTTATATCATAAAACAACACCAGAAGTCAAAGAAGCTTTCCTTGCCATTTTACCAAAGGTTAAGAGCACTGAGTCTGGAGTCAGCAAATATGCCTTTGAACTTACTAGCTTCCTGACAACCTCACTGAACTTCAGTTTCTTAACCTTTAAAATGGACTGTGGATGGAGCGCCGGGCCGCCTAGAATAGGAAAAAGGCGGCAGTGTCTTCCTTCCCACTGCTGCCTTTCTGATTCGGACCAGGGGGACGTCCTCTCTGTAGTCAGGCTTCCAGAGAAGCTGACCGCAGCCGCCGAGCACTGACCCCCCACACATGCCAGGGGCACACGGCCTGGAGAGAGGACAGAGCTCAATTTGGATACCACATGTGTTTGAGACAGGTAATCCAGATGTGAACTGAATCACCCTCTCCTCTGAGATTCATATGAACCCATTTTGCACCCTCATTCAGTAGGAAGTTCATTTGCTCAGCATAAGGTTTCTGCAAAATCACAAGGGCTTGTGTTTTCCTGGCCTTTCTGGCTTCAAACCCATGCTTCTGCCACATCTGAACTCACTTAAGGCTTGCTTCCTCTTCTCCTCCCCTACCTCCAAGGAGACTCTGCCCTCCCCCACCCCATTCATAGACTCATGGAAACAGCTGAGTATATGGCCGACTTTACTGAAGGTCTGCAGGTGCAGAGGCTGAGGCTTGGGTATATCCTTAACCTTGCCATGCCGTTAAGGTATAGTAAATGTCTTAAGATATTGTCCCTACATATTTATCTTTTGAGTTATCATGCCCACCATTTACGTAGTGCGTATGATCTGTCAGGCACCAGGCATATGATTTTCAGACATTGCAAAAATCCCATGAATGACTGTTTTTCCACATTAGAAAATGAGGCTCAGACATGTTTAGTAACTTGCTCAAAGTCACACAGATAGGAAGTGGTAAGACTAGTGATGGACTGAAAGGCCAGCTCTTTAACCACTGTCCCATCCACCTGACCTTCTTCTTTGGGCATCAGCTCACAGAAGAAAGGATAATGGCTTTCTGAAATCATATTTTATTTGCATTTAATATGAAAACCGTTCTGTCAATTACCTTCATTGTCAGAAATGATATCTTTATGTGCTAAGGCAGTTTGTGCAAACTTGAGCGTTCAAGGAAATATTATCTTCTGGGCACTAATGTTCAGAAAGAAGAACCTGTAGAGATCAACAACCAAATAAATGTAAGTGAGTCATAAAGCTTCAGACAAAATTGTAGACAAAGAGATTATGTTTGAAATTTAACCACTGTCTGGGGGTGGGGGTCTAGAAAGCATACAAAGACTATAACTCCACATTAATTCAAACTACAAGTAAATCACATTAAATTAACGTTTTAAATTCAGTAATAGATAGGAATAATACATAATGGAGTAACTATAAATGAAACAAGCCTCCCCATTTTGACTCCACTATGTACTACTTGCTTAGAATAGCCAGATATACCTCCAGTCATCTTCATTTTTAATTTTTAAGAGCAAAGTTTTGCTGCTCTATAATAATTGAGTTCAATAATTGCTTGCTGAGATGTGACTAGCTTGGTGACTCTTGGCTCTTGCTTTCCTATTTCTCAGTCATTATTTTGCAGCGATGATTTGGGAAAGGTGCCAAAAGTCAAGTATGTTCTCTGAATATTGTAGTCTGCAGTGCCATACACTGACCTGACCTTCGACCACTCAAGAGTCTATTCAACTGACACAGAATCTAATGACATAGAGGCCATTTGAAACTTTGATAAGAGGAATGTCCAAGGAATAATGGAAGCTAAACAATGCTGGAACTGGAACTTTAATGATTAAGATGCCAGCATTTCCATTAGAAAAAAGGGACGACATGCAAGACCAGATGGGTAACTTCAGTGGGGAGGTGAAAACCCTAAGAAAAGAGTAACTGAGTAAGTTCTGCTTGGGGGACCGGATAAACAGGTCTTGGGGATTGTTCATAGGAACAGAGGTAAAAAATGAGAGAGAATAATGAATTAAATGACCAATATTATTTACTGAGGTAGAAAACAGAAAGTCTAGTATGGGGAGGAATATTCGTTATTACAGATTTGGACAATGCTTAGGAGCATACAATATGTATATCCAATATCAATGATATATAAGGATTTAAAATTCAGGAGGAATATCTGGGTAGGAGCAGCAGGGTATATAGATGGTTGTTTGAATCGTTGGAATGGGAAGTATCCCTCAAAGAGATCATGCATTGAGCATGGAAGAGAACCAAGACTGAAAACTGGGAAAACCAGAATTTAAGCTGCGGGCAGATGAAGAGAAGCCCACCAAGGAGATTAAGAAGGAGCAAAAAGAATGCAACAGAGTGGGTCAACAGTGTGAAATGCTACAGAGAAGTCAAGTAAGACAAGTGGCCACTGTATTTGGCAACAAAGATGTCACTGATAAGCTAGAGAGTCTGGTAATGAGGGATAGAAAGTGGATTGGATAACCAATAGAAAACAGAGATAACAAGAGAAAAACCCTCTTCCAAAAAGCTTGGCTATCAAGGTAAGAAAAGAAATAAAGCAGCAACTGGATGGACATATCTAATCAAAAAATAATTTTTTTGCTGTGAAATCAGCTTGAACATAATCAAGTGCTGATTTGAAGGATCCAGGTTGAAGATGCAGAAGAACAAGAGAAAGAAAGAGAGAGAGAGAGAGAATTTAATGATGAAATGGCTTCACTGAAGAGATCAGTACCCCCGTGTCAACGGACTGTCTTTCATGCTCTCGGCATTTATCTAGTGTCTGTTGTGTAGAAGGAGATATGTCACTGAACAAGACACAGCCCTTGCCTTGGAGGAATGTGTGGCCTAGAGAGGCATATTGGCCAACAAACAAAAGAAAATTGCTATAAAGCAAGTTATGAGCAATATATTAATCACAGGGTGCTATGAGAACATGAAGAAAGAGTAGCTAACTCAATTTCAGGGGGTTAGAGGCAATTTCCTAAAGCCAGAAAATGTAGGAAGGGAGAATTGCCTGATTTCTGAACAAAAGATACATGAAGCTAAGAGAGCCTAGAGAGAGCACTGATCGTCCTAGGTCATCCCATGAATCCAATGTCACTGAGCCAGGGTGGGCAAGATGTGTGTTGAGTAGTGAGAAGATTCTGGAGAAGGAACCGCATCATGAAGGGCTTTGCAAGTCATGCTAAGCTGTTTGGAATTCAAGCAGGGAAGCAGATAGTCATTAGCATGTTTTGCCTGGGAAATGTCATGATCAGCTTTACGTTTAGAAAGCTCATTACAGCTACATGAGGAAAACTGATGACAAGGAGCAAGATTCCCTTTAAGATGACTTAGAACAAGCAGGGAAGTGGCCAGGTGGGAGATCTGAATAGGGCTGACACTGGAAAAATGGACAGATTGCCAAGTCAGTTTGATAGTCGACTCAACCCAGGAAGTCATTAATTCATAATGGCATGGATGCTTGTGGCTGTGTGAGTCCCTCCATGAACATCTGTCAGCCTGGATGCAGGGGTGTAGAAAGCCAATGTTTGGATGGCAGGATTGGGTTTGGGCCAGCCGAGTGCAGGTGAGACGAGGGTATGGTTAAGGGGTTTGACGTGATACGCCATGTTGTCCAAGCTGGATCAGAAAGAAACTGAAGGTAAAAGAGAGGGATATTGGGAAAATATGGAGAGTTCTTGATAAAGTCACAGAAGCTATATAGATAGTGTCCAAGGAGAGATCTGGAAGAACATAACATTGTGATCAAAGAGGAGATTCTTTAAATTTTAAGATTTTGTCCTAGGTAATGACAAGTTTCAGGATGTGGCCGTTGAGACTGAAATGTAATGTAGGCTAGGTGAGGGCTTGTGCTGAAGACTGGCTTAGAGATAAAAACAAATATTTAAATGTGAAATGTTTATGGAAATTGAACATTTGATTTGAAACATTAGCTCTGTACTTCTCACCCCTTAAAAACACTTTGGAATCTTTGGGTCTACAGTTTCCAGGTTAAGGATTGGAAGTAAAGCAAAAAATGGAAATATGGTCCTCATGTCAGAGCTTGCCCCTACTGTTGCCTGAATGGCCCCTGTAGTCCACTTCCTCTCCTCCAGCTCCTGCCTTAGCATCACTCCACTCACCCAGACTGATTGCTCAGGACAGGTGCACTTTCTTAGAAAGGCCTTTTCTAAGACACCCCAAACTAATTTAGCTCTTCCTTTTATCAACGTTCGTAGTACTGTCCATTTCTGCTTCTTGTCACTTATGCCAACTGTAATGCTGTCATGAAAGAACAGTGTGTGTAATTGTTTCTGTGTCTAGACTTAAGTCCCCTGAGACCAAAGACTGTGACTGTATGGCTTGCATACATATATGTAGTAGTCTAGGGATAAATGACTGAAACCAAAACTGTACTAATTATGTCTCCTTATCTCTTTGGGGAGAGTCCAAATTAAAAATCACTAAAATGTATTGCACTTAGAAGCAAAGCATATTAAAAACAACTGTTTCTGAGTCTTGATGGCAGGCTCTGACATCATCTCCGCAGATGAAGCCTGGACACAGTGCTAACATCCCATGTGATGTAAATGCATCAAGGTGGAGTCTATCTTTAGCTACAGCAAATTACCATTCCTTTATGCGTTCAGATTTTCATCTGTGCAGATGAGTTCTCTTGTTCTTATGTTTTTCTGAGTAAAGCAAGGCTGATGTCTTCTATGAAGATAAAAGATAGTCTTTAAGACAAAGAGCATTTCTCCTTTAATCTCTATCCAGCTCAGAGGTTCAAACAGCTTGTAGTGGGCTGTCTGTTACTATTTCTGAGATTAGGGATGGTCACCCATACTTTTTGTAAACACACTGCAAACTCAAACTTGGGGTGGGGAAAACTCAGCCCAAAGAGAACAAAATAGAAATTTGACTGTGAGTCTAGTCAGGGACATGATGTTCCCCAATGCCGCAACTGGTTCAAAGAAACTAACATTGTACATAGATTTGTTTTACTATATTTGTAAATATGGTGCGGTGATTTAGGTGAAAATGTGACTAAGTGAGCTACAGGCCCCCACAAATACATGCAGCTTCTAGGAGATGCGGAAAATGATGACGTGCTTCAAGGACAAGTCAGGTCACTTGGTGGCTTAGCATGTGATGTAGATGACTAGGTCGAAGCTGTCAGCTGCAATGAATCACCAGCACAGATGAGGGGTCTCACAGACAGAATCCTGTTCCATATGGTGGGGCATGGAAAGACACCAGGGAGCTTGTAAGTTAGTTAGGCTGACCTGGAAAAGGGGTGAGCAGCTTTTTAAGTATATTTGAAATATTTGAAGAAATTTTATATATTTTTTAATTTGGTTGTGTATTATAAACACTAGAAATTAAAACTTGATATACATTTCTTGATTAATAAGGATATGAAAAAAATTTTCAGGATCACTAAGGAGCCCCAACACTTTTATGTTTAGTCAAGGAAGGCATAGGCCTAAAAAGACACTCACGAAACTGGCTCAAAAGTAGTAAAAGGTAAGAAGTGTGCTTGGACCACTGCAATCTTACCTTCCACCTCTTGTTCCCTATTCTAACTTTTTTTCTTGGAAGTCAGACATGCCATGCACAGCCTGCTTCCATGTCTGTGGTAGACAAAATGATGGCTCTCCCAAAAATGTCATGTCCTAATTTCTGGAACCTGCAAATATGATGAAACAAGACAAGAAGGGACCTTGTACTAAGATGAAAGTTAAGGACCTTGAGTTAAGGACCTCAGATTATCTGGGCGGGTCCAACCTAATTTCACGAGTCCTTAAGAAGTGCAAGAAAGCAGAAAAATAAGTCAAAGAAATGTGACATGAGAAGGATTCAGCCCGCCATTGGTGGCTTTGGAGATGGAGGAAGGAGGCTATGAGCCAAGGAAAGCAGCAGCCTCTAAAAACTGGGGTTGGTCCTAGGTTTTCAGCCAGCAGGAACACAGACCTCAGTCCTACAACGCAACGAGCTGAATGCTGCCGGCGAACCAAAGGAGCAAGAACTGGCTCCTCCCTCACGGCTTCCAGAAAGGAACACGGCCTGCCAACATCTCAATATTAGCTTGGGGAGACCATACCCAGCTTCTGAACTGCAGAACAGTAAAATAATGAATTTGAGTTATTCTAAGTGACAGAGTTTCTGGTAATCTTTACAACAACAGGAGAAAGCGAATACAATGTCTTTGCTGCCTTTGTCTGTGTTTGCCGTGCCCTTCCCTCTCTTACATTCCTCAGATCCCGCAGTGTTGGCGAAGAATCCTGCTTACTCTGTTCTACTTTACTGGCGCCTGTACTCAGAGCAGCTGGCTGTTTGCTCATGCTTAGGTTCTGTCTCCATGATGAGACTGCAAAACCCTAAGAACCAGGATGACGTATTAATTACTGTGGTCCATGGCATAAAAAGGCCACAGGCCCTTTCCCTCCAGGTCTCCATGCTCTTTGCAATGTGACCTTGGAGATATTCCCATCAAAAGCTGGATTATATTCCTTCACCCCTTGAACCTGGGTTGGTCCTGTAACCTGCTCTGATCAGCATACATCAGCATTTGTAGCAGAATCAGAGACGTCACTCTGAGACCACCGCCATGCGAGGGAGCCGGGCCCAGCCCAGCCATCCACTGCTAGCCCGGTCCGTAGCCAGTCAAATGTCAGACAGGCGTGCGGACCACGGGCCAGCAGCTGACTGCAGACTCAAGAGTGGGGTCTGCCTGAGACCAGCAGCAGAACCATCCAGAAGGCCTCATCCAAATGTCTAACCCACAGAATCATGAGCTGATCCATGATCGTTGTTGTAAGTCACCGTTTCTGGGTGCTTCGCTGAACAGCGAGAGCTGGCATGTGCGTAGCTCCGTGCTCTGTGTGGAGCTGCTGGCGAGTATGATGAGGATGATGACACAATGGCAATGATGATGAAGACGATAAAGCCAAGTTCACTCCTAATAAGACAAAAAGACAAGTGCATCATTTCCACCTGCTAATACCAGGAAATGCCAATGCTTACAGATCAAGGAGTTTCAAAACTTTTGTTCAAGTTAAGTAGAAAGCATAGCACCCAATGATTTTAGGTTTTTATACACTACGTTCTATTATGGGTCTTCAAAATCGTTCTGTCCTGTTTTTGTATTGGTAACTTTTAGTATTTTCAATCTGTCTCTCATTATGTCACAACACTGGAAAGAGTCAGACTGTCACTGTGCCATGCCACTTCTGAACATACAAACAGACTTTGGCTAAAATCTGCTTGGGACTTTGTCACATGAAAAAACTCAGCCAGGAATTTTCACCAAAGGTAGCTTTTACAAAATGAACAAAATAGCAGTAGACTCTTGGACCCTGAGCAGTGACTGGTGGTTACCACGGGGGAGGGGTTGGGGAGGGAGGGTAAGGAGGGCGAAGGGAATAAAGAGGCACAAAGATCTCAGTCATAACCTAAGTTGGTCATGGTGATGGTAGTGCCGCCTGGAGAATATAGTCAGTGATTCAGTAACATCTTTCCATGTTGACAGATCATAACTGCACTAGTTGGTGTGAGGATTTAGTAATGTGGGTAACTGTTGAATCACTGTGTTATATATCCTTGAAATTAATATAAGTCTGTATATCAATTGTATTTCGCTAATATTTTAAAAAATAAATAAAAAGTATAACCATCAAAAAAACAAGATAGCTTTTACATGAGAGCCAGAAACAGCTTATTTTTCATCCAAATAGTCTTCTCTTACATCTGTTCAATTCCCAGAAATGTCTTCAGAAATGTGCTTACAAAAGTTCTTAAGAGAATTAGGTAGAACATAAAGCCCTAATATTTAGCTTGAAAATTTTTAAATACAATGTACTTCTTTCAGCCTATTCCATAAACATGTTTGGAAATAAGGTGGGAACAGAAAAAAAAAAGGAGACTAACAGAAAGGAGCAGAAATAAAGCAAAGTCACCAAGAATGTGGCATATTCAAGTCCCTGGGCCTGAGAAGGGACATCCCTGGTCACCTAGGCTTGCTTCTCTAATGGCCAGTGTGGGTAAGATTTTTGCCAAACACATTCATTTTGACTAATCACTTGAAATGTTAAAAGCCCAGGGCAAAAAAGACTGTCACTTCCAAGCAGAAGAAGAAATATTATATAATCCTAGAAATTCTATTTGAAAGGCAGCTCAGAGTTGATCTGATAAAGCTTCCCACATGACACAGACATCCTTTCCAGAGTTAGTCTTCCACTCCCTATTTGAATTCCTCAAGTGTTAGGAAAATCACAGTTTCCTAAGACAGCCCATACTATTTTGAGCACCTATAATCGAGGCACAGTTCTTTCTCATATTAGGCTGAAATCTATCTCCCACCCACCGAGTCACATTTTGCTTCTAGAACTGCATACCATACATGTTTTCTCCTTCCACGACATCTGGAGGTTATGTTTATACAAGCCCAGCCTTTGGAGTTCAGTGGACGTGAGTTCTATATCATCTGTTCCCCTTGTCAGCTGGGTGATCTTGGCCAAGCCTGTCCCTCAAAGATCAGTACTTTCAACTATAAAACTGGAGTTACATCAACCTGCTTTACAGGATCATTGTGAAAATCAGATTAAGTAGCATGTATAAAGTACACAGCACAATGTCTAACACATAGTGTGCTGTCAATAAATGAAAGCTGGCATTATTATTCTGCTTGGGACTTTAATCTACTTTTTGGTATATAATCTATTATTATCTGCCTTCCAGATATTTGAATACAGCGTTATTTGTCCACATAGCCTCTTCTCCAAACTGAGCATCTGCTCTTCAATCATATTTCAGAATGTGCAGAAACTATTCTTTCTGGGATCTGGGTACGACACTTGCTCACAGTTTACGTTTGCATTTAGCGTCTAGTTTAAATGATACCTGGCTGACCCTCCCTGCTACAACTGGCAGTTTGCCTATCGCCAGAAATGGGGAGACATTTCCTCTCATTGATGAAACCGTACAGAGTGCAGGCCCATGGCTCATCTGACTGTTCACCATCACAGAGTCTATGCTTTTCAAGGAGAATGTCTTTGTGTCATTCGTCTGGTCTCCATGAGAAGGTGTTTTTGCTCCTCTTGCCCCATCTTAGAATCTGCCTCTCGGAGGTAGGGTGAGCTTCCTGTTGGACAGGCAATAGCCACCAATCAAGCTTCTCAATAGAGGGCAGCTAATTGAACAAGGTCTTGAGCCAAAGAAATGTGCTCTCTTTCCCCTTTCCTCTCTACCTGGGCATGAGAGTTCACTGGGCTGCTTATTTCAAGGACTGGACAAGTAGGAAGGGAGTCAGTAAGCCCATTCGGCACTCACATTCAGGTACATCCTCTAGCCTAACCTTTATCAGTATAGAGGGGATATCATGGTTCATCATTTGCGCGTATTTTAGGTACTTATTCATCACATGGTCTAAAACTCAGCTGAGTGGAGAGAGTGCTATTTTACCGGCCACCTCCAGACCCCAGTGTTCTGACCCCAACCTGGAACAATCCTACTGCCCCAGTGCGGGCGTTTGAGGAGGCCTGAGCTCTGTGCCCACCTTCTGCCCACTCCGCCCCCAGCAGTTCTCTTCCTGCAGTCAGAAAACAGCTATGAGAGGGACAGAAACACAGAGGCCTGGTAGGTTGTAGTTCTTCACATGCCCCATCTGTTCACTGTCGAAAAGCTAAGTAATGGGCGTCAGAGAAGATCCTACTTCACCACAACACCCTCCAATAAATGATTTCAAGACACTGGAAACTGCGCCAGGAGCCATTCACTTTAACCTGCAGTGCAGCCGTAAGTTCTGAAAAAGACATAAAATCCACCAAGTAGGTCGAGAGCAGCACAAATGGAAACCACAAATCCTGTACATTGACGAGCACGGGATAGATTTGCCCATGATAATTCTTTTTTTTTGTGCCAGATATTCACAGCGCAGCTTCCTTTAGGAGTGGTCAGGTGACCTACTCCTGGCCAGTGAGATGGGAGAAGTCTTTCCCGGGAGCTTCTTCAAGTTTTCTCTCTTTAGAAAGAGAGAGACATGCAAGGCTTTTTGCCTCTCCTGTTTCCTCCATGGGCTTACAGCAACCACCTTGGAACCATGAAACAACGTCAAGGTCATGGACTTGAAAGAGGCAGACAGCCTGGGCCCTCGATGACATCAGGATGCTGCTGAACAGAGAAGTACCTACCGGCAGACTTCTTGTTTGTGAAGAAATGTCATCATTGTCTAAGCCCTTTTTAGTTAGGTAATCTGTTACTTGCAGTTGAACGTAACCTAGCTGCTACAAGCATTAACGGCAAATAGTATCTAGGCCTCTCGGCATAACATCTGTTTTCTGGTTACACTTTTTAAATAGAGCTAAGTGCATACACACACACACACACACACACACATATAAATAATATATGTCAGTATGCTGTAATTGTGTACAATTAAGTATATGTAGGAAAAGATATTTTTTAAAAAGTGTAGATGAATGGGTAAGATGTTAGGAGTGGTAATCTTTGGGAAGCAGAACTATGGATGATATAATTTCTTCAATGTTTCTGTACTTTACAAGTTTTCTATGAAAAAAAAGACACTAATCTTCAGATAGAGAAAAAATTTATTTTCAAGATTAAAACTTTCATAGGGGAAGATTTTAATAGGGGAATTCAACCATGTCGACATTTCATCAAACTTTCATTCAGCTAAAAGCAGAGTTATCTGTTAGAGCATGATTATACAAAGGATGCTACATACTTTTCTACTACCTGAGAATAGAAAAATGGGAAATGGACCTGATTTATACCATGAAAGATAAAAAATTAAAGCACTTTCTAATAAAAATAGCAGCGAGCTGGACTGGATGGTCTCCAGGTCTATCATCCAGTGAGCTGACAGGGAGAGATACAGACATCCCCACAGATTATTCCCTCAGGGTCCTAGCAAAATAGCATGGTTATTGATTAGGTATGTCTGAGGCTTTTAGAAATCAAAAATACACAGCTTTTCCATACAAGGCCCCAAGAAATAATTGTACATTTAATTACTGAATATGTGTTCAGTAATTAGACCCTGAATTTAAGTAGTAATTAGGACAGCAACTTATTGTTCCTTTTGTCAGTGTGACCAGACCTTAGATAACAGGAATATAAATCTCCCCCAAACAACAGCACCGGGAGCATGTGACACATTTACACATAATCCCATCCATTCTTGTTCTGGGATATCCTTTGGCAAGATATGAGCTGGGAGATAGGATTTATTTGGGGGTCTGTTTCATTAAGTGAAAAATATACGTGCAAGGGAGATGACCAAATGTCTTTTCTTTCAAAATCACTGTCTTCAACTATAAACGAATTATATATTAATTAATCATAAGCTAATTATATATTAATTACCTAGTGTATTTCAGGTCAGTGGCTACTGAATGAAAGATAAAAGATAGTATTTGCTCTTTAAAAACATCAAAGGAATGAAAAATAAGCCAAAAATCCTTTCCTATCTCGTTTTGAATTTGACACGCATGTTAAAACAATACAAGGGAATCTGTGCTGGGAACAAAGTGGTGCAGGAGTTCTGGGGAGGCAGGGCTCATGGCAGGGGAAGTGACAGGCAGAAGCAGGGGACGCTCGTGAGGAGGCGGAAGCTAAGGGAGCCTTCCTGGAAGGAGGGAGGGGGGTGGGTAAGCGATGAGTCTCCAGGACACTCCAGGAAGGTCCTCGAATGGACAAGGCTCAGACACAGAACATGGGCCATATTTAAAAGAGTTTGTAGACCAGTTTGCTACAGTGAAGGATGCAAATAAGGGAGAGAGAGACCCTGAAAATTAGAGAATGGCCACATCATGGAGGGCATTCCACACCTAACTACAAAATTCCTGTTTTATCCTACCAGTAAAATAGTTACCACCTCACACTTGGAGTCTGACAAGGTTTGACTCTCAGCTCCTCCTTTTAATTGCCCATGACTTTAGGCACATTAGTTACTTTTATTTTGTGGGGTCCTTTTTTTCTTTCTTCCTTCCTTTCTTCTTTCTTCTTTTCTGACTTTGGCTTTGACATTCCATTATGAAACTTTTCAGATATGCACAAGTAAAGAGAACTTTGCAATACATCCCCTGTGCCCACTGTTCCCCTTCAACTACTTTCAACATCTACCTCCTTTGCTTCACCTCTGTCCTTCCAACTCCCTCCTCACCAGACCTCACCTAGTGTGCTGGGCCGGGTGTGATTAAGTACCTGCAGAAACCCTGAGTGTGGCATCTCTCCAAGGTGGCCCTGCAGGTGGGAGGAGTCAGGAGAGGACACTGAGGAGGCCCTAGGTCTTCAGCTCAAGGATATGGAGGTCCCTGCTCATGCTCACAGGTTCTGCTCCCGCCTGCATGGGGCCATCCCCTTCCCACAGGGAAAGGGGTCCTGAGGAAACGTGCCCGGCAGGAGCTGTGCCTCCCTCAATGGTACCTAGTACCTGGAACCCAGCAAATCCCTGCCTAATGCCTCAAGGCTGCTTCCAGGATGTGCTCTCCCGGGTGTCTGTGCACCACTAGATCCTAGAGGTGGTCAAGGTGGCTGGTTGAGAGGTGAGTGGGACAGAGCTTGGGGCAGTCCCCTAACATATGTGTGAAGCCCCTCAAAGTACTGACAGGGAGAGTAGAGGCAGAAAGGGTTTCCCTGACTTGCTCCTGCAGACCAAGAGCTCCCATCTGGAGCTCCATTCTTGCCCCACAACCCACAAACTTCAAGGGCAGACCTCTGAAAGAGACATCTATAATTTTTCTCCATACTTTTGGATTTAAATGTTTGCCACTGATACCCTTTGTCAAGTCAGCTCCTACGACTGCCAAAGAGCTGGATGAGCATTGTCTGAGTCGCTGGGAGAAAGGAATAAAGGTTACATATGAAACAACAAATGGCCAATACAACTGTCATCAGAATAACAGGAATCACTGAACCATGGGGCCAAAGCTGACCAAAATTCGCTCAGTGAACAGACCTTTTCAAGGGCTTTATGTTTATGCACATGCTTCATTTTGGAAGGAGGAAAGTGCTAGGAATAATAGCTATTACATCCTAGAATTCTGCCATTAAAGTGCAAAGGAAAGAGGTGCTATATGTTTTAACAGGTACATTCCTAAAGAAAAACAATAGAAAAGGCAAAGTAGGGCAGCCCACAACAGCAGTTAGGATTTTTTATTCCTGAGTGGATAATATGTGGTTTCATTTAAATAAGAACACAAACCCCATTAACTTAATTTGTAAAAGTAGTAACTCCAACACGCCCAGCTATTGTCCTAGTAAAGCATTTTAGACACATCATTGCTACTTCAAAATTAAAAGTGAATCAGCCCTACGGAGTTAATTACCAGTAAATATTACCTAAAGTAGGTCTCCCACATGGCACGGAGCCAGTATAAGATGGTTCTCATTGTCAGCCATTTCTCAGTGCTAGCTAAATTTATATGCGTAGCGAATATTCATAGGAACAGCAAGAGAAATCTTTTGCCACATCCATGGTGAGAAGTTAGGGTAAAGGCCTAATTTTAAAAAGACCTTTTTTATAGGGATGCACCCCAGGGGCCCCCAAAAAGGAATCCTCATTTCTCTGTTTCTGTTGCTGCCTATTCCCCAAATCAATTAGGCTTACAGAAAGGAAATTCCACCTATTTCTTTTTAGTGCTGGCCTACAGACCCTATTTCACTCTAAATGTTAGAAATAACTTTAGAAACTAAAAATAAAGTTAAATAAAGCCAGAACAAAGAAGTTATTTTCATCACTAGTGGCTTGGAATATAGTGTCATCTGTTATAATGTGCTCAAGGAGATATAAAAGACCAGAGACAGAATAAAAAACTCAGAAGATTTGTTGTCTGAACTTTAATTAAATATTTGAATCAAGGAAAATGGGAACTGATGAAACTTTAGTAAGAGATATGGTACATGCACAAAGTGGGATAGATTAATAAAATGACTGCTGATCTATTACTGGTGATGGGCATGTTGGTTTGGTTTGGTTTTACTATAAATATGTCAAAGTTCCCTACAACTCCCATCATTATTCAAATGCACAAGTGTTCCCACTATCCTGGCTTATAATGTCCAGGAATGCAACAAACCAAGCTGTTTTTGTTCATGAATTACACAGTTAATTGAGGCTGTCAGCCCCATCGTTGATGTAGTTAGCAGTCGGAATGCTGAGCCATGATTATTTAAAATTACTTTCTTCTCATTTTAGTTTTATAAAGTTATTCCACACAATTTTCTGTTCCATATATTTCTAGATCAATAAACCAAAGGTGAAAATAACAAGCCTCAAATCATACAAGCCCCAAATTTTAGAATAATTCCCATTTGAACTGTTTGTTATATATAACTGAGTTGATTATACTTCCTCCAACAGACACAATATTAATGTTAAGGATCATGGTAATATATATGAACTGCATAAAAAGAAATGTTGCTCTCTAATGTTTGGCTTGTTTAAACCCTAAAGGAACACGATGGCTTTGCAGAGCCAAACCATATTATTGATCCATCTTGATTGGGTTCCATTTGCAAGATAAAGTCCCAAATGGGAGTTTTCTCATAAATTGGGTCAAGACAAGATGAAGTCTAGGTAGCCAAAAGTGTCTCTGTGTCTCTTTTCAAAAAATTTTGAAGGCCACTTCTTCCGTGTCTGAAAGAAGTAAAATATTTTTGCCTAATGGGTATTGCTTTAGTATACCACATGCCCAGTAAGTTCTAGCATCTAGGAGCATGCAATAGCAACTAATATTAGCTATGTAGTCATGGTATTATTAGTGTTTAATTATATCATGTGCATTGAGATATTTTAAATGTTAAAGAGAAAACAGGTCTTATTCTCCTTAGCAACCATTATAGTACAGAATGTTCAAAGCTGCAATCACACTCATAAGGCAAGTAAATTGATTACAAAATGAGGGCAGCAACAAGTGTGCATGCTATAAGAAAGTGAAACTGGTACCTACAATAGATAAATCCCCTTATTTGTTTTCAAAATCCCATTGCTGACCCAGACATTCAATCAGCACAATGCAAATTTCTCACTTTAACATTCAATGCCAATTTTCAGTCTTAGAAGTGCAAAATGCAGTGTAAAATAGTAAACCTAGGGTGTTTTCCCCCTCACTGGCTAAGATTCTATCTCATTCAGGAATGATTTTACTTTATAAAAACCCTTTTAAGAATAAAGAGTTTGAGGTCTTAATGGCAACTCAATGTTGTGCACATCTGTGGCTTCATTCATCGGGTTAACACAGAAAGGCTAAATTATAAGAGAAGCGTCATCAAAGATAAGTAACTCTCTAAAATACTTCTTAAATATTATTTCCTTCATCAATATGCGCGCTCAAGGAGCTTCATATATATTAATAAGACGTAGAAGGTGGGAATGGTAATACGTTATCAAAGCTCTTTTCCAAAAAGGGTTGAAATAAATTAACATGTTCTTTTAAAACGTCAGTGTGCAAGGTCTTGAAGTGTCCGATGTCTTGGACTCAAGGATTTCTCTAAAACTCAGAAACACTGGGTTAAAATCAGGTAACCGTCCAAAAATGATTTCAGGTTCCCCATTAAGGGAGAAGCCTTGGTTCAGGTGTTGAAGGCGAAACCTTGGCACGGGTTTAATTGGGCTCCGCCTGCAGGAGTCTTCGTTCAGGCAGGGGACACTTAACACGGGCGGGAGGCGATGGTGCCCAAGGACGCTGGACGCCCGGCCCCTCCGCTTGCCTCGGGCCCGGGCCGGGTCACCAGTGCTGGCCCGCGGCGCGGGTGCCCAGCTGCGCCTGGGAAACGGCGGGCACGGCCGTAGCGGCGGCGGCAGCCGCCGCCGCGTCGCCGACGCCGGGCAGGACGGAGCGCACGGAGCGGCGGAACTCCTCGTTCCTCCACGTGTAGAGCAGCGGGTTGAGCGCGGACAGGGCGCAGCACAGGAGCCAGCTGGCCGCCTGCACGCCCCAGGGCACCGGCAGCGAGAAGCCGCGGGCGAGGCTCACCCACACCAGGGGCTGCGTGGCCAGCAGGAAGACGCAGCAGAGCAGCAGCACCGACAGGCCGCTGAGACGCCGCTGCGCCCGCCGCGGGTGGAGCGCAGGCGGCAGGGGCTGGGCTTGCGCGGGGGGCGCGGCCCCCGCGGGGCCCGGGGCGTGCGGGGCGCCCGGAAAGGCGGCGGCGGCGGCGGCGCAGCCGGGCAGCTGGTGCAGCAGGTGGAAGTTGAGGACGCTGACCCGCTTGACGCTGACGCGCACGCGGCGCACGATGCCCAGGTAGCAGTGCAGGAGCAGGGCCGTCTGCGCCAGCAGCGCCGCCGCGGCCAGTAGCGCCGGGTAGTGGACGCGCGGGGGCGCGGCGCCCGGGCGCGGCGCCCAGGGCGGGAGCAGCAGCACGAGGCCCAGGGCGAGCGCCCAGGACAGCGCGAGCATGCCGGCCGTGTGGCGCCGCTGGTACAGCGCCTGGTAGGTGGCGGGCGCCCGCGTGATGAGCAGGTAGCGGTTCAGCGCCACCAGGCAGTGGGACAGGAGGGACACGGTGAGCCCCAGGCCTAGCATCCCGCCCCGCAGCAGGCGGTAGCTGCCCCCGGCGGCGTCCCAGTCCCCGGGGGGCCCCGCGGAGCCGGCGGGCAGGAGCCCGAGCAC
This sequence comes from Smutsia gigantea, assembly GCA_032199065.1. Lineage (NCBI taxonomy): Eukaryota > Metazoa > Chordata > Mammalia > Pholidota > Manidae > Smutsia > Smutsia gigantea. The sequence goes on along the minus strand of JAVSCE010008777.1, from coordinate 49,079 downwards.
CGCCTCCTGCGGCATCCAGAGGGCGCAGACGCTGAGGTCGGCCGCACAGCCGTTCACGATGAAGGCGTTGCTGGTGGTCTGCAGCTTTCGGAAGGACGACACGAGATAGATGACCATGCCGTTGGCCAGGGTGCCCCCGATGGCCAAGCCCGAGTACAGGAGGGACACGGGGATGCGCCGGCCCGCCCACGACTCTTCTTCCTCGCACAGCAGCAGCAAGGATCCCCCGGTAGTGGAGGAGGTGGACGCGGAGGAGGAGTTGGTCATTCTGGCCAACTCTTCACACCTCGCTCCCTAGCGTTGGCTTCTCGCAGCGTGGCCCATCCTGCCACCCGCCTGCCGGGAGGGCAAAGACATGCCCTCAGCCCGCTGCCAGCGACACAAAAGGCTAAAGCAGAGTAATGGGCTGGGGGAGGGGAGGACAGGGAGCTCCAGGAGAACGGGGGTGGTAGATGACAGGTGCCTGCCTCGGAAATGTCTCCAGTGCCAGGAGAAAGGCCTCTTTGCACTCAGCAGGCACCTGGAAAGCCCTAGGACAGTGCAATACCAAGAACAGTCTCGTCTTCCCCCCAAACACACCTGCAAGCGTGCACACACACACACACACACACACACACACACACACACACAATTGGGAATACTGCCAGAGGGAGCCCCTAGTTTCCAGGAGAAAGCAGAGCTAGCAGAGGTATCCTAGCTGGGAAAAATGCCAGGGGGAAGAGATTGAGGTATCTTACTTTTGGGCTGGTTCTTAGCTGGCGGTAGCAGAGGGAGAGATGCCAAGAAATACCTCCTCAGCAGCAGCATCTGCTGGTCCCGAAATCAACAGGAGAAACTCAGCTGGGATCAATGCCAGGAGCAAGTGCCTGCTTCTCCCAAGCAGCGTCCCCACACACGGTCCTAGGCAAAAACCAGCAGCTACAAGGAGACTTCTCAGCCAGCAGCCGGCCTGGGGAAAGTGGTGGGCTGCAAGCCCAGACAGGTGGGCAGGCGGGCGGACAGGCAGCGGCGACGTGCTTGGTTGCAAAAGCAGAAGCCGAGCTCAGGAGGAGAGCGCCCTATGCTCAGAAGAAAGAGTGGTGGCTGATGTGGTGATCGCACTTGAAGCTCTCTCCTGCTTGGTTATACATCACCCAGGCAAAAGCCAGCCCTTCCACACTTGGCATGAATTATTCAATAGCTTCTAACTTGTGAAAGGAAAAAAAATATCTTGCTTAAAAAGTCCTGTAATGAACAAGCTTCTCTGTCTTTTCTCTCTTTCAATCACCTTATTTTTCATCCTATTTCACTTTTCTTTCCTTCTTTTTTTCCCTCCCATCAATGTTCAAATAAAATTTAATATGCCTCCAATGTATTTCATCCCAGTCTAATGCCTTCTGGGGGCAAGATTTTTCTGAAGGATAAATATAGTCCCAATGCCCAGGATGGATTTCCATCTCACACTTTTAGAGAAAATTATTTTATATTCTAATTTGAAATTCATTTTTTCTTTGGTATGGTGGAACATGGAATTATCCACAGAAAATCCCCTAAGTCTCAATTTAAATCATAATTTCGGTGTTTTTCCCATCCCCAAACTCCTTTCCAGAGTTTGGCTTGGGTTTCAGTAATGAAATTGTTAGAGAACAAAAACGAAGTGTTCAGGTTAAAAGTGCGTTTGGGGGGTGTGGGGCAGTGGAGAGCAAGGAACCTAGTAACTCGCAGTGTAAATGACAAAGATGGCTCTACTTGAGAACTTTTATTTGTGGTCTGCCTTAGGTGGAGATGTGCAGTTTAATGTTGGAATCTTCTTTGAGGCAAGTACTCATTTAACCATTCCACATGGGAAATTTTCCATAAAAGTCATCCCCCCAGTAAATCATTTTTCATTGGGAAAATCGTTTTTTTGAAAACTTAACTCACTATGGAATGCGGTCACATGGCATAATGGAAAAAAAAATGCTGGGTGGGGTTTCAGAACACTTAGGTTCTAAGTTGAGCATCCCCCAGCCGGCTTTGTGGTGTATCATTTCAATCTTGTCAAAGAAATTTTCACTCAATGACTTCCACAGTCCTTTCTGTTCAAACTTTCTATGAATCCCCATGCATAAATTTAATATTTCTCTTCTCCAGTTCTGGCATTTGAAATATACCTACTCTATGTAACGTGTAAGGTAGTCCTGGGCCATATGGCAGGAGTCCTTTCTGGCCTGTCCCTAAGGGTAACATTTCAGGATGAAGTGCGAATCCTGACCACTCTGCCTTCCTCTCCCTCTTTCAAAGAATGGTCTTGGTTAATGATTGTTAAGAGCTCGAATGAGGAGAGGGCCGAGCGCGTCTTGCTGGATTTAGTCCATTTAGGCCAGCATCCAAATGGAACTATGTGAGTTGGGGGATTTAAGAGAAGCACCAGAGCTTTGTTCTTCAGGGGATTGAATGCTCAGATATCAAGTCATGGAGGTTAAGGAGAACTTGACATGGCCGTTTGCCTGTTGCTATTTCTCTTTATTGAGACTTTGAACACACCAAACACAGCAAGCCTACAGAGAGATTTTGCTAATCATTTTGTAGTTAGAACTTGTCACGAAATAAAAATTTCCTCTCAAATCAGGGGATTATTCAAATTCCTGGTCCTTGGGCCCAGATGCTGCCTTACTGTTGCCTGTGGGAAATGGCAAGGTGCCTGCCAAGAGACCCCAGTGCCATGCAGGTGACACACACTTCTGCCAAGCCCATGCCTTCTTTAGCCCTGACCTGGCAAGGGGCTACGTTTTGTTTATGTTTGGTTTTGGTTTTGGTTTTCAGCTACTAAACTTACATAATATGTAGAGTGGGATTTTTTTTTTCTATCTTATTCTCAGCACCAGGACAGTGCCTGCCACATAGAAGTACTCAATAAATACTTACTCAATCAGTGAATGGATAGCTGTATAAATGATTTCATTTGGTTTTTTTCCATGGTGAAACTGGGATTTTCATTAGAATATCTTTCCTCATACCTCCAGGAACTTGCCCCATCAACCACCTCTTCTGATACACCTCCCATCTCCTCTCTACTCTCCACTAGTTGCTTTCCCTTGGTCTTACAAAAATGCCAATGTCCCCACAGCCTAATAAAGACTTGCCCAGCATTCCATCTTCTTCCCAAGCTGCCTACACAAGCTAACTCCCTTTACTGGTGGAAGTGTTTGTTTTCTGCCTCTACTTCCTTTCCTCCCCTTAAATGCCCACCCCACACTGCTTCTGGTTCTCACCACTGAGACAGTCGGTCGAAGGTCCACCCATACATCAAATTGCCTACTGGACATCTCTACTTAGGTGTTCTATAGGATCTCAAAGCCCAAATGTCCAAAACTGAACCCCTCATCTTCTGTCCAAACCAGCACCTCCTTCTCCTAGGTTCCGAATCTCAGCGCCCAGGATTACCATTATCTCAGTGCCTAAATCAGAGTCCTAATTCACCCTTGAGTCCTCCTTTTCTCTCTTACTCCTTACATCCAGCAATCACCAAGCCTCATTCTTCTGCCATATTAATGTCTTTTAAATTTTTTCACTGATCTTTATTCACTCTGCCACTACCTGGAATCACAGTCATCATATCCTCTGTGATGATCCCAACAAGCTCCTGACATCTACTTACAATCTTATCTCTTTCCAGCCCAAGACATCACTTGACATGTTAAATACTCTTATTTTTATCTGTTCCTCCACCCTCCATACCAATGTACATTGGAAATAGGAGCTTTGCTTTTATTACTACTATTATTGGCAACTCCCAGAACAATGATAAACACATAGTAGAAACTTAATCAATATTTATTGAAAAAAATATGAAGAAAATGCCACTATTCTGCTTAAAATCTTTCACTAGTTCCCTCTTGCTCTCAGGAGAATCATAAGCGTCATCATTGCTAATGTCATTGAATATGCACCAAGCATTGTTTTGAGTATTTTTCTTCTATTGTTTTATTTAATCCTCAGTCTAAGCCTACAAGGTAACCAGGTGTACCTCTAAATTTGCCAGCCAGGACAGGAGTCCACATGGAAGTCCACATACCATATGGCTAAATATTTTAAAATCATAAACCAAGCTATTGAACTATTAAATAAAATATGTTCCACTCCCCTAAGTTGACTAATAGACTTTCATGACAACTGAAAAGCTGGGCTCAAGTTTAGAGTTCTCAGATTCATAGACTGGTCCATGCTCTCAGAATGTGACAACTCAGAGAGCTTGCCTCTAGCCCACAGTCCAGCGTCCTGTACCCCCCACCCCCACCCTCTGCTCTATCATCACATGCCAGAGGGGACTCGTGTTCAATACAGGACCCTCCAGCCTGCCCATCAGGTCCCATTTGTACTCCTATCACACAGCCTGGAAGGCATAGTCAGCCATCAGAAGGACAAAGCCAGAGAAGAGGTCCGTGCAGATCACGGAAGCATGTTTATGGCCACCGGACAGTAATTCTGGGGTCCTGGTAATAAACATGGTCTAGCAAGGAGATGTGAGCTCTAGGAGATCTTGTTGCCTTGAATCCACTTAAAAGATGAAGAAACTGTCCTAAAACCGTTAAATAACTTGCCCAAGATCACACTGCTAGGAAGTGGCATAACTAGGATTTAAACCCAACCATACACTATACTTCCCCCCTTGGTAGAGTCTAATTCCTTCACATGGATCATCTCCTGTAATTAAATTGACCAAAAACTATTGAGGCTTGAAAATAAATAAATGATTTATTTCTCTCTCAGGTGAACAAGCGGTCCAGGTGGAAGGCAGACCCACTCTGTAAGGTAATCCAGAAACTGAAGCATCTTCTCTGGGCACCAGCCCTTAGGTCAATAGTGTTCAGGATAGGCCGTGACCAGCTGCATCAGCAGCACAGGGAAACTTGTCAGGAATGATTCAGACTCCCTGATCCGAATTTCTGGAGATGGGGCTCAGTGAGCTGCATTTTGATAAGCCCTCCAGGTGACGCTGTTGCCTGCTGAAGGTCAGGAACCACTGCCCTGTTATCCCCGTCTATGGGGCTGATATTGTGTTACCAAGACCACATCCACATTCTAGCGGGCACAGATGGGGAGAGAAGAAAGGGGCAGTCAGTTTCCTTTTTAAGGTGAACTGAAAATTTCCCATGTCACTTCTGCATGTTCCCCAAATGGCCAAACTGTAGCCACGTGACTGTCCCATGCGGCAAGACAAGCTGGACCCACTCTAGCTCAGTGCTCACGTGCTCGGCCAAAACTCAGGAAGGGAGGGAGCCAGGACAGGTGGAGACTGGGCAGTGGGGGGACAGCAGTTACTAGGTTTGTGCAGGTTAAAACGTGCAAACTTAAAACAAGGCTGTTATTTTTGGGGTCCTATAAACATGGTGCCTAGAGCATGTCAGCTTTTCCAGACCCTTTGAAAATGTTTGATATCTGAAAAAAAGAATCACTGGCTCTGAAATACAAAAAAGAAACATTTGGAATATGTAATTTGTAATATGTATCAACTAGCCAACTACAATTCAACTCATTGTTATTTATAAATAAAGTAGGATGGGGATACAATTTCATATGTTTGATATGATGTGTGATGGGGTGTTCAAGTGTGTTGGGGTGTGCCCAAGTCTCAAAACAGTCCTGCGTAAATCCCCACATGACCTCTTACATCCTCACCTCTCCACCCCATCTCTCCTTCCTCCAATGCTGCTCCGGCCGGACTGTGGACTTACATCCATGAGGGAGCCCCAGTGCCTCCTCTCCCTCCCATCGGGGTGTCTGCATTTGCTCAAGACCTGCTGTTCCCCTGACTGCCTCTCCACAATCTGCTCCTACCCCTGCCTAGCTAAGTCCGCGTCTGCATTTGCTCAAGACCTGCTGTTCCCCTGACTGCCTCTCCACAATCTGCTCCTATTCCTGCCTAGCTAAGTCCTACTCATCTTGCAGGTCTGGGCTCAGACTTCCCCTCCTGCAAGGAGTCTCTCTTGAGCCCCACGATGGGCTCTCCAGCCTGTGTGCCCCCCAAGCACCTAGGCATATTACTGCCACAGCAAGGCTTCCCAGGTATCGGTTATTCCCACTCCAAACGGTGAGATAGTTCAGGGCAAAGCTCTCTTTCTGATCAGAGTGCCTGACACGCCGCAAATACACATATGCTGACTGAACAGGTCCCTGGGGAACCTTTGACATGTGGGATCAAGGTTTCGATCTCAATTATCTTCTCGAGAGATACAACCAGTGTCAGAGTGTGTGCAGCAAAGCATTGTTAATATTAATTTTTCTATAATACTTTAAAAGCTTCCTATAACCACATCCTCATGCTTTATACCACCAAATTATTTTTAAACAGAGCTTCTGATAACAACCCCGACTCATACAACCCCACAGCCACCCCAGAAAGGACCCAATGTGTACTCCCCTAGTCCTCCATTTCCTGGTCCTCAGTCCACCAAAACATGACCTAGCAACTGTCTCATGTACTTCGGGAAACCCAAGGGTAAGTGGCAACAGTGAAAAATGCTCATTTCCTGTCGCCTTCCCTGGCTGCCCTTAGCCACGCCACAGAGCAACCTCGCTGAACGCAGCCCTGAGACCGCCTCAAACCCCATTCCAAGTCCCAGCTGCGTTCCCTCGGGTCTCGGCCTCTCGGAGCTGTTGCAACTGCAAATTGTTTCGGTACGGGCCTGTTTGGACTGTAGAAGAAGTTTTTTTTAAGAAACAACAGCTTTAGTCGTTTTATAGTCAAATGTAGGAGTCATTCAACTGCACGTGAGCATTTCCAAGACAGCCCAATGGTGGGGTTTTTAGAGGTCATGAATTTATAGTTAGGAAGCTGTAAATGACCCTCTGAATCCCTTTACCTGGGTATGTGGGGCCTCGTGGCGTCGGTGCCCACGTCCCTCCTGCCCTGTCAGACTTGGCACAGAACAGCTCACCACGGTGTTGAGGGAGTGCACCACAGAGCGGCCCTCTCCGCTGGGGATGGTTTTGGCAGGAGGCGTTTGGCAATGTCTGGAGGCATTTTTGGTAGTCAGGGCCCCAGGTGGGGGAGTATTACTAGCATCTAGTGTCTAGAGCCCAGTGGTACCACTAAGCATCTCACGATACGCAGGACCGAGCCCCCAACAAAGAACTGCCCCGCCTAAATGTCAACAGTGCTGACAATGAGAACCCTGACAGAGGGGCTAAGAGCTCAGGGGAAAATCCAGGGCCTGTTTGTAATCTCCGGAAAGTTATTTCACACTTACAAACCTCAGTTTCCTCAATTGTGAAATGAAAATAATATCACCTACCTCTGAGGGGGGTCTTATAATGATTAATAAGCAAACTGCTTCACGAAGTGGCCAGCGTATAGCATGCTGCACATATTAGCAACAATGCTGATTCCCCACGTGGGCGGGGAGTGGCGGGCATAGACACACGATCCCTCAGTGAAAGGGAGGGGGTGCTAATGAAACAGACGCTTACATAAACCAACTTTCCAGCTCTGACTCCCTGCCACAGAGTCCCTATAAGCATTTTAAGGCAACTGTGACCTTCCCTAAATGCGTGTGCAAAAGCGTCTGTTTGTATTTGTGCCTTTTTCGGAAGATTAAATAATTTCTATTAGCTTCTCAAAGAAGTCTGTAATCTCAAAAAGGTCAAGAATCATTGATGTCATTCAATTTCCTCACTTTAGAGAAAATTGTACCCCAAAGATAGCAAACGACTTACCCCAAATCACAGGCACAGTTGGATCTATGCCTTGAATGAGATTGTCCCTTGATACTCGGACAGATGGCACCACCAAAGTGGGCTAGGACATAAACTCAGTTTACACTTAACAAAATAACATAATAACCACAAACATAATTCTTCAATCTAGTCCTATCAATTTGTAAATCTCTACACCTGTCTTTTCGGAGTTAATTGAACTGTGATCTTCCAATCTCCTATACCAAAACCACCTGGGTCTGTGTCAGAGCTAGAGTCTGGGGCCAGGAATCTGCATTTTAACAAGCTCCCTAGGGGATTCTTTTCTAATATTTGAGAATCACTGAAGCAGAGGATATGTAGGCTGATCTGGTTAGTTTTTGAGTGTTGATTTGTAAAGTTACCAAGGCACTTCTTTTCTGAACCATATTTTCAGCTTTTCCAAGAAAACCAATTTGAACTAAAATTGCTTTGGCTTGGTCTGTGTCCAGAAGTAACTTTTTTTCCAGTAAGAAGTTTAATATAGTTTGTATTTTTAAATGTGCTAAAAAAATATTTCTGTCTTATAGAGATAGAAACTGGATGGATACCATCCAGTTTCATGTTTTCAAGCATTTAGGAATTATTTTAGGTAATTTAAGCGATGAGATCAATTACTTTAAAAATGTGTGTGTGTGTGTGTGTTCCCACATTACCACTGATTGGGGAAAATATCATATACTTTTAGGTGCTTGGCCATAATTATTATCATTTTAAATTAGAGTTAAGCAGGATTGACAAGATCACAAACAAAATATCTTAAGAAAAATCTAAGAATTTGATTGTATAATTTTCAAGTTTAAATCAGATTCATCAGGAAACAAGTAAGACAACCAAAAGTTGTCCTTGAAAAATGTGTCTGCATGCTGCACACAGCCCTCTCAGCTCAGGGAAAGTGACTGTCGAATACGTGTTAGAAGCCTCTCTGTCATGGGATGTAAGAGTTAAGGACAATGCCTCATTTCATACTTCATATTAGATATCTCCACTTAGATGTTCTTCAAACACCATAGATAAAACTGTAGTTCCATGCTTGCCTTTAGTTGGGTGTGTGGTAGACAGTAATTCCCTGTTTACTCAGCACCCTATAAGCACTGCCCCATTTTTTCCTAACCACCTCTACACCCCACATGTGATGGGACACCTGACTGCACAGACCCAGCTCTGCAAAGAGGCTGCTTCAAAGATCCAACTTCCATTCGGGTGGGATTCAGCAATATTCTGTACCACCATCTTTCAGGTGTTATCTGTACCACACTGTTCTCCAGGTTGTCCTGTAACATCTTTGTCCTTCTATACAAGTAGTAGACATTTGTTTTGCTGCCCAGCAAACCCCTTCCTCCACACATTTTTTTGGGGAACTAAAACACCTATTGTTCAGAATGCATATTTCAGTTGATTTCAAAGGGAGGTGACCCGGTCTTTTATAAGCCAAACAGGAATTACTGGTAACTTTTTAAAAAGGAAAAGAAAGAAAGCCAGCTGTTAAAACAATTTTGGGCCCCATGCCCCACTTTCTGATTTAATTGGTCTGGAGTAGGGCCGTGTCACCACTATTTTTAAAACACTCCACAGGTAATTCTAAGGTAGCCAGAATTAAGAATCTTAGTTCCATATGAATCTCACTTGGCAATTATTTTTTTATTAAGGTATCATTGATAAACAACCTTATGAAGGTTTCACATGAGCAACATTGTGGTTACTACATTCACCTATATTGAGTCCCCCCGTAACCCCACCAAAGTCACAGTTCCTTAGCATAGTAAGATGCCACAGAGTAACTACTTGTCTTCTCTGTGCTACACTGTCTTCCTATGACCCGCCCCACAACATGTGTGCCAATCATAATCCCCCTCAATCCCCTTCTCCCTCCGTCCCCTCCCACCCACCCTCCCCTTTGGTAAACACTAGTCCCTTCTTGGAGTCTCTGAGTCTGCTGCTGTTTTGTTCCTTCAGTTTTTGCTTTGTGGTTATACTCCACAAATGAGGGAAATCATTTGGTACTTGTCTATCTCCTCCTGGCTTATTTCACTGCGCATAATACCTTTTAGCTCCACCCATGATGATGGAAATGGTAGGATTGGTTTTCTTTTTATGGCTGAATAATATTCCATTGTGTATATGTACCACACCTATTTTATCCATTCATCTGCTGATGGACACATAGTTTGCTACAATATCTCGGCTATTGTAAATAGTGCTGTGATAAGCATACGGGTGCATACGTCTTTTTGAATCTGTGATCCTGTTTTCTTTGGGTAAATTCCTAGGAGTGGAATTACTGGGTCAAATGGTATTTCTATTTTTAGTTTTTTGAGGAACCTCCATATTGCTTTCCACAATTTACATTGAACTAATTTACATTCCCACCAGCAGTGAAGTAGGGTTCCCCTTTCTCGGCATCCTTGCCAGCGTTTGTTGTTCCTTGTCTTTTGGATGTTGGCCATCCTTACTGGTGTGAGGTGATACCTCACTGTGGTTTTAATTTGCATTTCCCTGATGAATAGTGATGTGGAGCATCTTTTCATGTGTCTGTTGGCCATCTGAATTTCTTCTTTGGAGAAGAGTCCGTTCATTTCCTCCACCCATTTTTTAATCAGGTTATTTGCTTTTGGGTGTTGAGGTTTGTGAGTTCTTTATATATTTTGGATGTTAATCCCTTGTTGGATATGTCATTTACAAATATATTCTCCCATACTGTACGATGCCCTTTTGTTCTGATGATGGTGTCCTTTGTGGTACAGAAGCTTTTTAGTTTGATGTAGTCCCACGTGTTCATTTTTGCTTTTCTTTCAGTTGCCCGAGGAGATGTGTTCAGAACAAAGTTGCTCATGTTTATATTCAAGAGATTTTTGCCTGTTTTCTACTAAGAGTTTTATGGTTTCATCACTTACATCCAGGTCTTTGATCCATTTCAAATTTACTTTTGTGTGTGGGCTTAGACAGTAATCCAGTTTCATTCGCTTACACGTAGCTGTCCAGTTTTGCCAACACCAGCTGTTGAAGAGGCTGTCATTTCCCCATTGTATATCCATGGCTCCGTTATCATATATTAATTGGCCATATATGGTTGGGTTTATATCTGGACCTCTGTTCTGTTCCATTGATCTATGAGTTTGTTCTTGTGCCAGTACCAAATTGTCTTGATGACTGTGACTTTGTAGTAGAGCTTGAAGTTGGGGAGCATAATACCCCTAGCTTTATTCTTCCTTCTCAGGATTGCTTTGGCTATTTGGGGTCTTTTGTTTCCATATGAATTTTAGAACTATTTGTTCTAGTTTGTTGAAGAATGCCTTTGGTATTTTGATAGGGATTGCATTGAATCTGTAGATTGCTTTAAGCAGGATGGCCATTTTGACAATATTAATTCTTCCTATCCATGAGCATGGGATGTATTTCCATTTATTGGTATCTTCTTTAATTTCCCTCATGAGTGTCTTGTAGTTTTGAGGGTATAGGTCTTTCACTTCCTTGGTTAGGTTTATTCCTAGGTATTTTATTCTTGTTGATGCCATTGTGAATGGAATTGTTTTCCTAATTTCTATTTCTGCTAGTTCATCATTAGTACACAGGAATGCAATGGATTTCTGTGTATTAATTTTGTATCCTGCAACTTTGCTAAATTCAGTTATTAGTTCTAGTAGTTTGTGGTGGATCCTCTGGAGATTTTTATGTGCAATATCATGTCATCTGCAAAGAGTGATATTTTAACTTCTTCATTACCAATCTGGATGCCTTTTATTTCTTTGTGTTGTCTGATTGTCGTGGCTAGGACCTCCAGTACTATGTTGAATAAAGAGAGTGGGTATCCTTGTCTTGGTCCCAATCTTAGAGGAAAAGCTTTCAACTTCTCACTGTTAAGTATGATGTTGGCTGTGGGTTTGTCATATATGGCGTTTATTATGTTGAGGTACATGCCCTCTATACTCATTTTGTTGAGAGTTTTTATCAGGAATGGATGCTGAATTTTGTCAAATGCTTTTTCAGCATCTATGGAAATGATCACGTGGTTTTGGTCCTTCTTCTTGTTGTTGTGGTAGATGATGTTGATGGATTTTTGAATGATGTGCCATCCTTGCATCCCTGAGATGAATCCCACTTGATCATGGTGTATGATCCTCTTGATGTATTTTTGAATTCAGTTTGCTAATATTTTGTTGAGTATTTTTGCGTCTATATTCATCAGGGATATTGGTCTGTAGTTTTCTTTTTTTGTGGTGTCTTTGCCCGGTTTTGGTATTAGAGTGATGCTGGCCTCATACAATGAGTTTGGAAGTATTCCCTCTTCTTCTACTCCTTGGAAAACTTTAAGGAGAATGGGTATTAGGTCTTCACTAAATGTTTAATAAAGCCATCTGGTCCAGGCATTTTGTTCTTAGGTAGTTTTTTGATTACCAGTTCAATTTCATTGCTGATAATTGGTCTGTTGAGATTTTCTGTTTCTTTCTGGGTCAGGCTTGGAAGGTTGTATTTTTCTAGAATGTTGTCCATTTCTTCTAAGTTATCCAGTTTGTTAGCATATAATTTTTCATAGTATTCTCTAATAGTTCTTTGTATTTCTGTGCTGTCCATAGTGAATTTTCTTTCTCATTTCTGATTCTGTTTATGTGTGTAGACTCTCTTTTTTTCTTGATAAGTCTGGCTAGGGGTTTATCTATTTTGTTTATTTTCTCAAAGAACCAGCTCTTGCTTTCATTTATCCTTTTTATTGTTTTATTCCTCTCATTTTTATTTATTTATGCTCTAATCTTTATTATGTCCCTCCTTCTACTGACTTTGGGTCTCATTTGTTCTTCTTTTTCTAGTTTTTTTAATTGTGAGTTTAGACTGCTCATATGGGATTGTTCTTCTTTTCTGAGGTAGGCCTGTATTGCAATATACTTTCCTCTTTGCGTGGCCTTTGTTGCATCCCACAGATTTTGCAGTGTTGAATTATTGTTGTCATTTGTCTCCATGTATTGCTTGATCTCTGTTTTTATTTGGTCATTGATCCACTGGTTATTTAGGAGCATGTTATTAAGCCTCTATGTGTTTGTGGGATTTTTCATTTTCTTTGCATAATTCATTTCTAGTTTCATTCCTTTGTGGTCTGAGAAGCTGGTTGGTACAATTTCAATCTTTTTGAATTTACCAAGGCTCTTTTTGTGGCCTAGTACATGATCTATTCTTGAAAATGTTCCATGTGCACTTGAAAAGAATGTATATTCTGCTGATTTTGTGTGCAGAGTTCTGTAGATGTCTGTTAGGTCCATCTGTTCTAATGTGTTGTTCAGTGCCTCTGTGCCCTTACTTATTTTCTGTCTGGTTGATCTGTCCTTCAGAGTGAGTGGTCTGTTGAAGTCTCCTAGAATGAATGCATTGCATTTTATTTCTCCTTTTAATTCTATTAGTATTTGTTTCACATATGTAGGTGCTCCTGTGTTGGGTGCATAGATATTTATAATGGTTATATTTTCTTGTTGGATTGCCCCTTTCATCATTATGTAATGTCCTTCTTTGTCTCTTGTGACTTTGTTTTGAAGTCTATTTTGTCTGATACAAGTACTGCAACTCCTGCTTTTTTCTCCCTATTAGTTGCATGAAATGTCTTTCTCCATCCCTGCACTTTTAGTCTGTGTATGTCTTTGGGTTTAAAGTGAGTCTCTTGAAGGCAGCATATAGATGGGTCTTGTTTTTTTATCCATTCAGTGACTCTATGTCTTTTGATTGGTGCATTCAGTCCATTTACATTTAGGGTGATTATGGATAGGTATGTACTTATTGGCGTTGCAGGCTTCAGATTCGTGGTTACCAAAGGTTCAAGGTTAACTTCCTTACTATCTAAGAGTCTAACTTAACTCACTTAATATGCTATTACAAACACCATCTAAAGGTTCTTTTTTTTGTTTTATTTTTTTTCCTCCTCCTTTTTCTTCCTCCTCCATTCTTTATATATTAGGTATCATATTATGTACTCTTTGTCTCTCCCTTGATTGACTTTGGGGATAGTTAATTTAATTTTGCATTTTCTTAGTAAGGAGCTGTTCTGCTTTCTTTACTTTGGTTTTATTACCTCTGGTGACAGCTATTAAACCATAGGGTCACTTCCATCTATAGGAGTCCCTCCAAAATACACTGTAGAGATGGTTTGTGGGAGGTAAATTCTCTCAGCTTTTGCTTCTCTGAGAATTGTTTAATCCCTCCTTCAAATTTAAATGATAATTTTGCCGGATAAAGTAATCTTGGTTCAAGGCTTTTCTGCTTCATTGCATTAAATACATCATGCCACTCCCTTCTGGCCTGTAAGGTTTCTGCTGAGAAGTCTGATGATAGCCTGATGGGCTTTCCTTTGTATGTGATCTTATTTCTCTCTCTGGCTGCTTTTAATAGTCTGTCTTTATCCTTCATCTTTGTCATTTTAATTACAATATGTCTTGATATTGTCTTCCTTGGGTTCCTTGTGTTGGGAGATCTGTGCACCTCCATGGCCTAAGAGACTATCTCCTTCCCCAGATTGGGGAAGTTTTCAGTAATCACCTCCTCAAGGACACTTTCTATCCCTTTTTCTCTCTCTTCTTCTTCTGGTACCCCTATAATGCGAATATTGCTCCGTTTGGATTGGTCACACAGTTCTCTCAATATTCTTTCATTCTTAGAGATCCTTTTTTCTCTCTGTGCCTCAGCTTCTTTGTATCCCTCTTCTCTAGTTTCTATTTCATTTATCGTCTCCTCCACCATATCCAATCTGCTTTTAATACCATCCATTGTGCTCTTCAATGATTGGATCTCCGACCGGAATTCATTCCTGAGTTCTTGAATATCTTTCCGTACCTCCATGAGCATGTTAATGATTTTTATTTTGAACTCCCTTTCAGGGAGAGTCATGAGATCAGTATCATTTATATCTTTCTCAGGAGTTGTATTAATAATTTTACTCTGGACCAGGTTCCTTTGGCATTTCATATTTGTGTATGGCGCCCTCTAGTGCCCTGAAGCTCTACTCCCTGGAGCTGCTCAGCCCCTGAAGCAATGTAGGGGATTGTAGGGGAGTGGTATTGGTGCCTTGGGGGAGGAAAGAGCTGTTTCGTGCTCCCGGCTGCTATGCCTGTCTGCACTGCCTGAACCGGTGGGCTGAGCACACAGGTATAAGCCTCTGTGCTTTGCATTTTTAGTTGCTGTAGACAGATCTTCCCTCTGGCTGGCCTAACTCCAGGGTAGTGTTTCCCAGTTTGCAAGCCCGCTGGCATTGACCAGGAGAAAGGTGCAGTAGTCTGTCTGTCACGGAAGAGGTTCTTGGAGCTGTGTAGGCAGCAAGGGAGCTTGAGCACCTGAAGATCGTGAAAGCCCCCAATCTGCTGGGCAGAGTGCACCCAGACAATTTTGTCTACCTGTCCTTTCTCCTGAGCAGTAAGCTCTGGGCAATCCTTGCCCCTTTAGCAGCCCTCTTGCTAAGGGCTTCTTTGTTAGGAAGTCTCTCAGACTGCCCGCCTTTCTTTTGTTCCAGAGCAGCTGGATATGGAGCCCTGCTTTCCACAAGCAGCTGGAATCTCAGTCTCTCCAGATATTCTGTCTCTCTTAGCTTTCCAACCCCCTAATCACGAGAGTACCATGAAAACACCATGAAATGTAGGTTTGTGCTCCCAGAGCAGATCTCCGGAGTTAGGTATTCAGCAGTCCCAGTTCTCCACTCCCTCCCTGCTCCGTTCCTCTCCTCCCGTTGGTGAGCTGGGGTGGAGGAAGGGCTTGGGTCCCACAAGACCACAGCTTTAGTAGGTTACCCTTTTCCGTGAGGTCTGCTCTTGTCTCCAGGTGTATGTAGTTTGGTGCAGTCCTCTTTCCTGTTGCTCTTTCAAGAGAAGGTGTATTATATTTTCATATTACATGCAGTTTTAGGAGGAAGCCTCTGACTCACCTCTCACACCACCAACTTTAATCCAATCGATTATTATAATTTTTGTTACCTGTATCAAAATCTTGTTGTATCTTAATTTTTGTTATTATCTCTAGGTTACTGTTATCATCTGTTGCTATTGTGGAATCTGTTTACAGTATTCCAGCTTTCTCACACAGGGACCATTGCGGAAGATTGAAAGCGAGTAGATTGTAAGGCGAGAATCCTGGAGGGGTGGAGCGTGGGATATTGGGGTTCCTATGGCCAGGATCCTCACTGAACTTAAACCACCTGATGATGTAACTGGCCTGTTGCTAGGCTACCGCTTCCACACCTTTAG
This sequence comes from Smutsia gigantea, assembly GCA_032199065.1. Classification (NCBI taxonomy): domain Eukaryota; kingdom Metazoa; phylum Chordata; class Mammalia; order Pholidota; family Manidae; genus Smutsia; species Smutsia gigantea. Next base: position 33,174 of record JAVSCE010008777.1, on the reverse strand, counting down.
GCAATAAGCTATTGTTGTGCTCTATAGAAAGCTCAGCCCAGTGCTCTGGGCGGAGGCAGAGACACTAGTGCTCGACCTACCACAGGGAGAACAAACCGGGTAATAAACCCTTTCACCTCAAAGAACCTTTTGCTGTCAATTTCTTTGGTCACATTGAATCCATAGCGAACTTGCCCAGGGCTGAAACCCATTGGCAAGACAACAATCTATGCCAAAAACATACCCAGCACTTCCCAAAGTTTCCTCCTGTCTTCATCATCATTATTATAATCTGTGTGATAAGACAACTTAACATAAGATCTACCCTCTTAGCAAATTAGTCAAAGGGTATAAATTTTCAGTTACACAAGATGAGTAAGTCCTAGAAATCTACTGGAACATAGAGCTTATAATTAAAAATCATATATTATTCTTCAAATTTCGAGTGAAATAAATCCCAGTAAGGAGTCCTGGAGCTAGCTGATGGTGTGCATGTAGTGTGAATTTGCCCAACATAGGAAGACCAAGGCCCTATGACACTTAAGAAGGCTATTAGTCTCAGCTTCAAGTCCCAGCCATCGGTTGCCTCAAAATGTTATGACCAAAGCCCCTTCTCACTCCCCTGTGGCATGTCTCCCCAGTCTCTGAAGCCACTTCCAAGTCCTTTTGGCAAAGAGCCATAATATACACACACAAAAAAATACATTTGATAGATCACTACCCCTGAATCTGAAACTTCATGTAATGAAAACTTTTGTAGCTGGAGTCATTTCTGCAGCTACCACCTGACCCGTTTTACACCTGCAGTCCAACTTCTCAAAAAAGCTGTGGTCAACTCAATTTAAACCAAAGGAGAAACAGCAAGTGGTGATGTGAGGCATATCTTTTTTGATGATATGCAAGTTAAAGCAAGGCAAAGCGAGTAAAAAGGTCAGTTAGTCCATAGTTGTCCATTTAAAACAGTTCCAAATAATTGTATTTTGCCTTAAGAGTAGGTGGTCTTGCGGTGCAAGTTTCTACTTGTCCTCACCAAAAAGAGTTCAAAATTCTCCAGAAAAGCTATTTTCTCCTTTATGATATGATTATCATAATTCAATCCACAGAGAAGGAACTGGGTGGGAATATATTAACATTTCAATCTAGCTCAAAATAACTTAATACATTATTTTCTACTTTTCTTTCTATGCCATGGGTGCCACCCCTATGCCTCGTGTGGATAAAGTTTTATTGTATGCTGTACGTTATATATTGCTGTAAAGAGAAATCTCCCTCATTAATCTTCTGAGGAGACATGCAGTGACCAAATTCTTGCTTTGCTTAGTTTTGCAATGAGGACTCCCAACGATCTTGCAGACATTAACGACTTTGCCTTGAGGACACTTGGAGAAAGCATGCAGCCTTCTTATATGACATGAAGTGCCACAGAATACTGCTCAGCTTATACACCAACAATGGGTTTAAGTAGAAACTTCTAACATATTGATGGTTTAATACATGTCACCAAGGAGAGCATACAAGTGAGAACCATTCTGAAAATACACTTGTGTGGCTTGTCATTGGGAAACCCATGTTCCTGCTGTTACTTGAATCACAGCTGAGTACATATTTTGGGTAGCCTCTCCAGGTGTGTTGTGAGATTTGTAAGTCATTTGACATCTAAGGTAACAAAATCATCTAAACTCAATGACCAGTAGGTGAGAAATTTGTTGGAACTAGTTAACTTTTTTTTTTTTTTACTATTTTCTTCATTAGATCTAAATCTGTAGAAAAAGCTTTTCTGCCCTCCTAGACAGGTTCATGAATTCATAAGAAATCTCTAGGATGTGATCCCAGGACAACCTCAAAACCCCAACTGTCTCATGCAGGGTTGTGAGAACAGCTAACTGGCAGATTCCCAACTCAAGACGTGAAACTACCTCCCCACCCACAACGTTGCCTAGGTGTTCTGAAAAAACTGAAGAGACCAAAGAGAAGGGAAAAACCTCAGAAGCATCACAACCCCAAGACATCCTTTAATATATAAAATATCTCCAATAAATAGTGCAGCATTTTCCTCCCAAGCTGGTTCCTCAGGGCATAGACCCAACAGTGGTGAGGTTTGTTCGATCTGATTTATTTCTATAATTTCTCCTTCAAGAAAAATGGCCATTCTTTTGCAAAAGGAAATAATGACCAGTGTATCATAGAACAGCCAGAACGACAAAGCAGGACCTAAAACACTGTGGTCACATGTTTTAGGTGTTCCTTTCAGTTACACAAAATGAGTAAGTCCTAGAGATCACTGTATAGAATAGAGCTTATAGTTAATAATTGTGTTTATTCTTAAAATTTTGAATAAAATAAATCCCAGTAAGGAGGCTGGAGCTGACTGAAGGTGTGCTTTTAGTGTAAATTTGCCCAGTTTAACAAAAAGGAAAATTACATATAGAGAAAGACAGCAAGAGTCTGACATTATCTAACAACTGTAAAATTCAAAGTGTAAGATTTCCTTGTGCTCACTAGCATGCAATTCAGAAAATGGCCACAACCTGAAAAGTTAAATAAAAGATAAACTAGACATCTGGAATGGAAAGCTTGAGAAACACAAAAGGCACCAATCAGAATGGATCAAATATAAAATGAGAAAGAGACTTCAGTACACTGATAACTCAAAATTCAAATTATAAAAGCCAGGGAAATGTAAATTGCATAAAATTTTTATTATTTATTAGCAGTGTATTCTTCTACACTTTAAAATAGAACAAAATATCTTTTGGAAGGTAAACTATTCATAACAAAATACATGTCAAACAATTTTTATTATTCGAGTAGAATTACTTTGCTATATAATTTCTATCTTATATACATATACTTCTTGGTTTGTCTATGTATGCACATGTGTATAAATAATTTTAAGACATACGCATGTAGATACATATGACTAATATACACACACAATTATGGAAAATTTAAAGTAGTCAATTTTACAATCATTTTAATAGCTGCACACAAATTAGTGTTCACAGAACTAAAACTGTCCATATGGTTCCCTTTCCCCCACTTCTCAAATGTCATCTGAATTACTTTTTACTGATAATTTTTTTTAAATACTATCATCTTCCTATACAACCAATCTTTTTTTACAATAACTCAAAATATTTCACTATCTCAGCTTTAGAAAAGGTATACAATTTAAATCCACTTATTTTCATTTTTGATTCCCAAAACACACAATTCATTTTTTTTTATCAATTTAGTGCAATTATTTGGTACTGCAGTTATTGAAGGTTAAGTTAATAAACCTGAGTCAAACATTCATTCAAATGCCTTTTTGAAAATGTAAAACATGAGCAAGATATTTTGTGGAAACATTTTTAAGAGTTTCAAGGTACCCCCTCCTAATAAATACATTATAAATAACCCAGTGGTTGAAAGTAAAGCACTTCATGTGAATCCGTTTAACTGTTTCTGAGTAGTCCATTCTTAAGCAGCATGGAAAACAATCAGAATCAATCAAGGCTCCCAACTGCCCACAGAAATGAAGTCCTCAGGCTTCTGGAGGCCTAAACATAAGAATACACTTACATGAAAGGGCTGTGAGTACCTCTAAGGAGTCCCTTCATTTCTATGTTAAGTTTCTGATATGCTAGCTTGCGTGTTAGGAGCTTATAATAATCTGTTTTAAACAGACCTCCTTTAACACAGAGAAATACTTAGCAACATCTTTCTCAGTTTTTTCTCTTCATTGACCTAAAGCTGGTGCCAGACCAGGTGTGATTACAAACAACAGCCTCGGACCAAAAGCGGAATATTCTGATGGGGTTAAGAACTCTTTTGAGAGGAGGAAAGAAATAAACGCATTTGGAATGTTGAGGCATTTTCATAGAGAAAAAACACTTTCAGGAGAATCATGCATTGAATTCTGATCTTCAACTGGATGTGAAATTATATTAAAGCCCCCAAGGATACAAAACTAAATGGCTCAGCAATAAAAACAAAGGGAAAGGAAATGCTCTAAATAAATTATATCAGACAATTACACTCTTGCTAGAGATAAAGTTGTTACATTAGACTGACTTCCCAAGCAAATGAAATGATCTACCATATTGGTAGTGGGAACATAAAAATCACTTTCTAAAAACTTTATCCCTTTTTTTCTTAAGAAAGAGGAATTATTTATTCATTGTAGACAAAACCATACTAAGAAAATTCAAAATACAAATTTTTGGTAGCAAACAGCAAGAAATTCTAAGCCAAAATATAGTCTAGTTTTTACATAATTGTATGTATTTATAAACTTATCAAAATTGTCTTTTAAAGTTCACAATACATACATAAAGTAACACTGTACATGTAAATGTAATAACAAATGTATCACTGAAATACATTAAAAATAACCTTTCAAAATACCAGGTTCAACATTAAAACTGTCTTAAAAAGTGTTGACATCTCCATAAACATGGTTTCAGTGCATTTATAGTAGTCATTAACCAGAGATTTCTGGTTTCAAGTCTCTTGAAGGTCTTATTTTAGTGCTCTCTTTAATTTAAGGTAGGAAGGCAGAGCTTTTCTTCCAACAAGCAGTTGCTTTCTCTATATTGCTCTTCCAGGTGAAGAAATTGTGTCTAAGGGTGGAACAGCTTTCACCGGAGTGGCCTTAGTAAGGAACATACTCAGACTGAAGGGACTGTGCAGGGGAGAGACATAAACTGATGTTAAATTCCATCTCATACAAAACTTCTCATATATCATGCAGCTTCTTCCTTCTACACAAGGCACTTTGGGTCTATTCTATAAAGGATAAGTGAAATAAACTAAGAAAATAATGAGGAAAACAAATTATTTACTACGAATGAGATATTCAATTATATAAAGTGATTGCAAGAAGACTATTTTAATAAAGGGCTTACTAATTTATTAATAGTGATTTAAAAATTATTATTTGAAAATTGGTAAGTAATACGAAACTTGCTTCTAAGCCTTTGTGCAATAATACTGAATTTATTCAATATTAAATGACATTTTTAACTAAACTGAAGATTATTAAAATATCCTTTAAGAATATATATATTCAATATATATCAAATGAATGTTAATACTTCTAATGCAGTCACTTAAATAAATTCCTTAAGAATGTTTGAATTTCATAAATATCATTATAAATCCTTTTTATTTAGGGGGACACAAAGCACATTAGCTTTGAAATCTGATCCTAAGACCTAAAAGCATTTGTGCAGAACATAACAGTGTTTACTTTCAAGAAAAGTAAGTCAAATTCTTCCTATATCATATTAGATGGCGTAAAAAAGGAGCATGATTGTATATGTAATCAGAATGCATTGATAATAGACATAAACCCAGGAAAAGATAAAGAGAAGTAGAGTAAACTTTCCAGTTATTTCTGAGCAGCAAATAGCAGTTAGAAGGAACATAAATCACTGTAACATTTTTTTGCACAATTCTTCTAATAAAATAACCTTAGAGCAACAAAGTTTACTTGATTTGCTACCAAATTCCCTTTTCTCCTCCCCCAGTTATTATTTTTGAAATTGATTGCAGAATTTTATTTACAGGTCTTATAAATTCTGAGACTGGTCGTCTTGTTGATGGTATAGGTGTCAGTAAAAAAGAAGCCGTCCATTTTGCAAGTAATTTACAAAAAGGATTCAAACTATCTTTGTTCAGCTTAAAATCCCAGTGAACTTTATACCTGATCAACAGAAGTTCACTCAGTATCTATCAACAACATGAGTCAGACATTATGGTCCCTGACAAAGGGCAAAAACCCACACTGTCATAAAGCCGTAACATGGAAAGACAGAAGCATCAACATCAAATAAAGAGTAACGTGGTGCACAAGCAAAGGATTAGGCAAAGCATGGCAAGGAAAGGTTTGGAGGGGGGTTCTCAAGCTGCAAGTTTCAAGGGAGAGGTCCAAGAGTTGCTAAAAAGAATGGAAAAGACTTGGCGAGCTGATTGTCTCCATGCAGGAGGTGGTTGATGCCATGGCTTCACAACAGGAGAGATATCAACAGTTAGGGCGACATAAGGTAAATATCCTGAACTCACAGGGAGAATCAAAGAGGGAACACTGCGGGAAAACCCAGTGAAACTGGGCCAATGCCTTGAAGCCCCTACACAGTTAACTTGTAGAACATCAGTTGCCTCCTAGCAATTAGAGCTTAAGATGACCTATCATTTTTCTAGCTGCTTTCTCCCAGTTTCTTGTAAAGTCTGGCAAGCAGGCAGAAAGGGCGGAGCCAGGTAGTCTCCCCAGCTGCAAGGACACCACACATGCAGGCCATGCCCGCAGTGATTTCTTGGGAATTTGAACTTCTGCTTTTATTTTAATTAGAACAGTTATTCATGTTATCACAAACAGATACTACAGTGCCGATCCTCAGACACTTGTAAATTTATGACAAAGTTGCTTCTGCAAGCACCTGCAGAGTTCCATCAGTTCTCAATAAACAGAGATACAACAAATGAACAGATACTAGCCAAGTGAACTTTGCTGAACTTTGTTTAACTTCCAGCATAAAGTATCTGATACATGCATCAGTATATAGGGGGTAAATATGTGTGTGTACATATATTTATTTATTTAATGGAAATCATGTACCCATTGAACTGAGAAATAGAAATAATCTAGAATAACTTTAAAGATTTCTATCTTTCATATGAAGTATATATTCATTAGCCTTCTGGCAGAAGCCTTTCCTTACACACAGCTGAGGTCACAAACTCTGACTGCTGTTGAATCCAGCCTGCAGATAGAGTTTACCACAATCCCTACTATTTCCTTTGTCACCCACTCAATTTGCTCATTATGTTGCCAAAATGGCTCTGCAGACCTCTGTAAACAAATAAAGACAAGATCTGGCTGAGAATGGACCTTCTGTCATGCTAGTTAATTCATTCAACAAATAATTATTGTTATATATATATATATATAAAGTCAAAATATTTGGCACTGGGGATAAAAATATGATACCAAAGTTCTTGAAACAGAACATATCCCATGCTTTCTTTATATGGTGTAAAGAAATTTAAAGGAAATAACAAATTAATAAAAAGGATCTAGCAAATTATTCTGACATCAGTATTTTGTAACAAGCTAACTTATTTTCATTTTCCATCTAAAACAAAAATCTTAATGGAAATGGACTTAGGGAAGAGACAGAATTGTTAAAGTCTACACAATCTATTCACTTTATAAGATCATTACTAATATTTCCAGTCCTTTTCACTGGGGAAGCAATAGTGTGGGGGGACCTCACATGCTTACGTGACGGAACTGTAGTGAGGCTCTCTGGCTCTCATCTGTATCCCAAATGTATTTCTATCCTGAAGTTACTAACATACCAGAAAACATATAGCCAGTTATTAGCATTTTTAATTTTTGTAGTAAAAATGCAAATACATTTTGTACTCCATAAATAATATCATTATTGCTGTTGATTTTATTATTCAAAAAACAGATTCATTGAGGTAAACCTATCTGGAATTCTTAATAAGCGAAATATATTACTGAACAGGTCAATTATTCTGGGATAGTACTTTGAATACACCAGGTGTAGTTCTAAACATTCTACATGTATTAACTCAGGTGCTCCAGACAACTCATTTTACAGATGGGGAAACTGAGGCAAAAGCAGTGAAGTTACTTGCCCAAGATCACACAACTAGGATGTGGTATAGCTACACTTTGAACTCTGGTCATCTGGCTGAAAGCCCAAACTCTTAGCCACCATGACATAATGATGCCCCAAGACACTTCAAGCATTTGTCCTGTGATCACTACATAGTCAATCGAACATTCTCTATCACCTTGACACAGACAAATAATTATCTGAGACAGGAGGTGATCTTGAGTGAGCAAAGAAATATTAAGTTACAAAAAAAAGAATGTAATATTTATTACTGTAAAGGAGATATATACATTTAAAAATAATTTTCAATTGGACTGAAACCAAAAGAATTTCCAGGAATATTCTAAAAAGAAATTCTTTTTATAAGAATATCCATGCTTAAGTATTCTAATTAAAGTTTAATTCTGCTTGGCCAATTTTTTTTATCATTGCCATAAGAATTAATACCTAATGGATCTGAAACACACACACACACACACACACACACACACACACAAAAGAAAAAACACTCAGTAATGATAATGGATATGGCAGTGAAGACCTGAGGTGTAAATATTATTTTATAAGATAGCACTTATTTATATAACTAAGACATTTTAATTTATCAAATAAAATATTCAAGTTCACATGGCTAGTAAGTTTACAGGGTTATAATGCGTCCAGACCAAATCAAGTTTATCATGAACATATGATATCTTTATGGTATGAATACCATAAAACTAATAATATAGCAATATTCTGCCTGCAAAATAAGGATAAAATTACCTTATACTTGCAGCCCAAAATTTTTATGTCAAAATATAAGCTCCCATCAAGAAATCTTGTTCTCTGAAAGCAGATTTGACATAAAACAAAGAGTTAGGTAAGGAGATCAAGACAATTTGTTCTGTTCTGGAAATCTGCTACTAATCTGTTTTGGCAGATGTAGGTAGTGACTTTAAAATTTTAGCTATTCTGGAGGTGTTTCTTTTTTAAACAGCCCAGTTATCTAATCATGGCAGAAAATGTCTAATTACTTATAGATATAAATACTGCATAGTTGGTTAATAAATAAAACTACAAATTGACTATCAAAAATAGTAACTGTAAAGAAAAATGAAAGATGAAGGTCTTTGGCAGCATATGAATGAAGCAATATCTTAATGCTCAAATAACCTGGCCCAAAGGACCCTATGACCTAGAATGTTACAAAATTACCACGTGTTTTTGTCACAGTAGCATTTTCTTTTCTGTATTTCCCCATTTTCCCAAGTCCCTTAAAAAAGAAAAATAGTCTACTATTTACTGTGGAGTTGAGTTCTAACTACAGAGGCAAAAAGCACTTTAAAAAGTGGTTTCTTTTACCGGCATAGAGAATTAAAAGAAAAAAAACATATATTTGGCAATATGGTATTTATTTACAAATAATTCCAGGATTTTAAGTTTTAACAAACAAGTGGGGAAAAAACAAACATTGGAGAGAAATAAGTTTGTCTTTAGCTGCCTCTATACTCCTGGGTCTCTCATGGCTTTGCAATAGAGTTTCCAGTTTTTCTATTGCTTGTAAGTTAACAACACCCAAAATGTGTGCACTGATTCATGTACCCAGGAAGGTAGTTTCACAGCACGGAAAGTATTTGCCTTTCCTGACATAATACTACTTCTCCAATAACACTAGTAGAAACATAGCTGGATAAGGTCTCACGGGCATCATATGAACACAAAAAGGCTAAGGTTTGTCAAGAGAAAATCAGCTTTGAAAGAGATGTAACATTTTTTCTATAGTAGTCTCTAAGCATTTCTGGGACCCAAAGATTTAACAAGCCAATTTTGGTTAATTAAAATGCTATATAAAATATTCTTTCATCTCCCTACATAACTTTTAATAGATTCTTTTTTCTGAGGAAATTTAATCTGTGCTTTTCAACAAGAACTCGATTGTAAGATGACATCGTTGTTGACACCCAAGTTGAGTCAGTGAACCACTACGTGAGGTGGTCAGTTCATCCGAACACCAAAATGATATTGATGCAAGCTTGGGGAAACTTTATTTTTTCTTATTTTGGTAAATCTGTATTTCTAGGAAAAAACAATAAACTCTCAGATTGCTGTATATTAAAGCTAAAGCTGAAAACTTGTTTTGCCCTTTGTTAGTGTTTCCTATGCCAACAATAACGGGCTCCTAAACACCTTAGCTCTTCACTTCACAAGCCTAGATGTATTACCCAACTTTTACTTCAGTAAATATTTACTAGACACTTATTTACTATATAGATTTTGAAACCTGAGAAACAGAGGCCTCTCAGAAGCTCAAAAGCCAGCAGAGGAGAGAGAATCGCGCAGAGCTGTCTAAAATATGAGAGCGACCAGGGGCTGTGAGCAAAGTCTCAGGAGTGCAGAAGGAAAAGGCATTCCGCTGGATGGATCACAAACGCTTCATCAGAAAGATAACCAGTGAGCCAGGCCAGGAAATAGAAAACCAAGCAGAGACAGGAGGAAAGGGGAGAGAACCGCACGTGCTAAGGTCCAGGCATGAGGCAGGGCGTGGCGCTCTTGCAGGACGCCAGTGAGGATGCCAGGCGGATGCCAGGCGGGGCTGCTGGGAGGAAACGGGCAGGAGGTGCATTGTCCACCCGGGAGGGGCCCAGCCCGGACCTGGTTAGCGAACTGAATGGAGACACTGAATGATTCCGAACATGGGAAGGATATGATCCGACGTGTCTCAGAACTCTAATGCTGGCAGCAGCACAGAGGAAAGATTAAGGGCTACTCCAATACTCCATTAAATCCCAATTAGGGCAGCAGTGATGAGAATGCATAGACAGAAAGGGGCATTTCAGAAGGGGAGCTAATAGAACTTGATGATGAATGTGGCTGAGGGAAAGGCAGAAGTGGTTAGCACAGCTGATTCCAAACTCCCAGTCTGGGTGACTGAATGCATAAAGACACAATCACCAAGCCAGACATGGGACAGAAGGACATGCATCCTCTCCCAGGTAATGTGCACAGGGAGTCAGACAATGCTCAGGAAACGGTCAGCCAGAGAGAGAAGTGGGCCACAGTCAGAGCTTTGGGAAAAATCATGAAGGGCAGGCAGAGGAAGACAAACAGGTAATGATTTAAGACAAACAGATGGAATTGGGGGTGGGGAGAGAAACAGGAAAATAATATCCCAACACTCAAAGGAGACCAAAACATAACAGGCAAAAAGGGTGGTCAATACTGTCAAATGCTGCAGGAGGACTAAGAATGGGACTGACAAGAAATCTTCAGATCTGTCCTGAAAGGAGTCCGTGGCAGCCTGCGGGACAGACTTCCACCAGAATAGGAGGCCACCTCTCTTGCCCCAAGTTTGCCATAAAAGAAACATTCTAAGAGGTGACGGGCCTGAGGGAAGTAATTGGCAAGAGAACCTGAACAATTTGGTTGTACCTGTTTGGAGGTGACGAGAAGGGGGATGGAGGGTCAGAGACTGAAGGGATACGGGAGGAAGGAAGTAGATGGGACGACCCCCTAGAAGAGTTTGGAATGAATAGCACAGGAGCACAGAGTTACCACTGGAAAATAGAAGGGTTTCTTTTCATCTGAAAGGAAAGAAAAAACAGGACATGTTAGGTGCAGATAAACTGTGAAGTAGAGGAGAGGATAATTAAGGGAAATGACTCCTGATAAACTCCATGTTCTCAGCAGAAATCAAGGCAAAGTCAGCCGGCCATGGCGGCTGGAGACCTCGTACTGAGGAAGATGTTGACTTTGGCAACAGCCAGTGTGGGGAAGAGCAAGGAAGCCAAAATGGCCCAAGTGAGCTGGTCGTCAGCACAGAAGGGCCATGTCGATTAGAAATTCACTCGAAATGAAGTCAAAGGCAAAGGTATGGGATTTTCTCCAACAGTGCTAAAAAGACAGAGACTAGGGACAGATATGACATTGTCGAATTGATGTGATTTTAGAAGCTAGTGATAAAGTGGCTACAGAAAGAAGGTCAAGTGGAAGAGTGAACACTAGAAAAAGGAAGCAGAAATGACCCTGAGATACAGGAGGAAGCAGGCAGGGGTCATAGTGATGCCATTGAGAAGAGCTGCGGGGGTGTGGGAGGTGTGAATATTGTCGAGGAGACGTACAGGATTCAGGATATCAGAAGCAACGCTCTAAGCAATACTAAAGTCTATGAGAGGGATTCCCAAGTGAATAAAAATAAAGATCACTGGATTTAAGGAAGTTGGAATACAATAGTTGTGAGACTTTGAACAAGCCAGTGCCCCTCTGAGTCTTGGTTTCCCTACCTACAAATTGTGGGTTAAATAAATTAAATACTGCATATCAAAAGGATCTACTGCAAATGCCTGGCCCATAGGAGGTACTCAATAAGTCGATGATGATGATTAGAAAAATGTTACCGTTGCTGAGAATTGAGGCAGGAGTCTGCTAGCTTAAAAGCAAAGCCAAAGTCCTCAAGGAACAAAGGTGAGCAAAGGACAGGGGTGAGGACACAAGAGCAGCCTGTCACTGGGTGGTGTTTTCAGGCAGAGGAGAGTGTTGGGACAAGGTGTCTAAGAGGAAGTCAGAACGCAGTCTTTACCCATTAGCTATAAAAATTGGGCATTACCAGAGAGTAAGCAATTTGTACTTTAGGGTAAATAAGGGGAATCAGGTTGGAATGGGTCAGCTTTAGCTAGCTCACTTTCAAATAGAAACTTCTGGGTTTGCTCTCTTGGTTTACTGCTTGCAATGGATTTAATGTTTGTGTCCCCCAAAATTCACATGTTGATATCCCAACCCTCGATATGATGTACCAGGAGGAGGGGCCTTTGGGAGGTAATTAATTGAGTCATAAGAGTGGAGACTTCATGAGCAGGATCAGTGTTCTAATAAAAGGGACCCCAGAGAGCTCTCTTGCTCCCTTACAAGCCAGGTGAGGACACAGGAGAAGACGGCGGTTTGCAGGCCCGTGGAGGACCCGCACCAGAACCCAGTCATGCTGGCACTGATCTCTGACTTACAGCCTTCACAGCTGGGAGAATAGACTTCTGTTGTTTATAAGCCGCCAGTCTACGGTATTTGTTGTAGTTGTCAAGTTCATTAAGATAGTGCTTTTTTATATCCTTTCTTACTAGTCTAATACCTTCCTATCAGAGACAGGGCTGAGGATGCTGAAGCACCTGTTTAGCCCGCATAAAGGATGACCTCATTAATATTACAGAAGGATGAGGGTCTCACGATGGTCAGAGGGAAAGATGTGTTCCTATGGGTAAAACAGTTCTCCCACACATATCAGCCATCTGAGTTTAGACATTCACCTCAAACAGGGCCTATGTCATTTATCAAAGACTTCTATTAGTGGCAATGCAATGACTTTACAGAGAACGTGTATGTGGCATCTGTGCTTGTTTGCACATGCGTGCACGCCCACAGGTATGTGTGTCTGTGTAAGTGGGTGTTACAACAAAATAGGCCTCTCTGGGTGAGACTACTTAAGCATACATACATACTCACAATAAATTGCAAAATTTTGGAAGAAATGAATGACCTACTCAGTATCAGAAAAGAACACTATAGAATAAATAAACCAATAATCAAATAAGTAAGCAGAGTCCAATGCTGGATGCCACAAAGATAACAAAATAAGAGACCAGGTTTTCTAACCTCATGTTTCTAACCTCAAGTTCACCAATGAACTCAGTGAGGATCCAAGGCCTACACCCATGAGACGGGTGACTCTCAATACAAAACAGGCATGATGAAGGCCAAATACAGACAGGACAAAAAGTCATGATTGCTACAATTGGGTGAGTCAAAGAAGGCTTCAGAGGAGGTAGATTTAGGCCAACTCCTGATGGGAAGGAGTCTGAGAAGCAAAAGAAAGGAGGAAAATGGACCAGGTTGGGGGCACAGCATGTAAGAAAAGCATGGAGGCAGCTGGAGCAAGGTACATCCAAGGACAGAAGAAGCTACACTCAAGCACATGCTAGGAGCAGAAGGTTCAAGAGAAATGAGCATGAAAAGCTGGTTGGGGAAGACCCAAAAATGCCCTGAATGGTAAGCCTTGGAGAGTAAATCTATCATGTCAAGATGGAGCTGCACATTATTGCTCTAAAATATCCCCTCTGCATATAAATCAAATGTTGTTAAAATGTGAGAAAAAAAAAGGCAAGCAGGATCCAAAAGTAAGACCAACATCTTTATGGCTCAGAAACAAATCACAACAGTGGCTGCAGAGCTAGAAGCTGGCAGAGGCGGCCAGGCGCTCTGTTCCTGGAGGTACACAGGCCAAAAGTGCCTGGCCCGAAACTAGGGCTGGGCTCAGGCTCTCCCATCTGTGAAAGGGGTTGAGAGAAGCCACCACCGCTCTAGCTGGACCAGTGTTTATGTGCAGCTCCATCTCTGCCTGAGAAGCTAGCCCACTGAGCTCACCAAGGAAAGAGAACCTGAGTCATTAGATCTGTTCCCAGACTAGCTGGTCTGGGGGGTCACATAGAGCCAAGGAGAAAACCAGTAGATGAGGAGGGAAAAAACAGAGGGAGAGGAGCTAAACAAAGAATTCCCATCCACTGTAGTCCTACAAATGAAAATTCCAAAACACACAAGGAACATGAACACCAAGAGAACTAACAACTCCTCACAGGCTGAAATGCAAGTAACAGAGCAATCTCAAAATGATCTACCATCTGAGATACTCAAGGTGAAAAAAATGAAGAATACCCATATAAACATCAAGAATCTATGAAACAAAAATTGGCAGGTCCAAATAAGAACAGCCAGCTATTATAAAGAACGCATTACAAATGCTGGACTCGAAGATAAAGCCATTGAAATCCAAAGGTCGGTGGGCTGGGGATTCATTCCAGAATAGACAGTTAAAGGAGAATTAGTAGATAGGAAATAACAGGAGGAATTCAATCAGAACACAGCCAGAGCAACAGGAACTTACAAATACACAATAGAAGGTAAGAAATACTGAGGACAGATTGAAAGGTTCTAAAAGGAGGTATTGCAAAAAGGAGAGTAGAGGGAAAGTAAGATAAGCAATATCCAAAACGATAATGGCTGAGAACTTTCTATAACTGTAAAGGCATTAGCCTTGAGATTGAGAGCACACACTGAGGCCAAAATGGAAAAACTACCATGAATCCCTATCTGGATATATTATGATGACACTGCAGAACTTCAAGGAAAAAAAGAGAAAATTCTTATAATAATTGGTTTTGTTCTTCAGACACAGAAGCTCTTTAATCAAAGGATGACATTAGGAAACTGGTATTTTCAAAGCAGATTTTTCCAGCAAAGCAAAGATAGATAGAAGGGACCCCAAAAAATGAGGGCAGAAGATCATTTAAGCCAGAAGATGCCCTCATGGAGCCTTCAGTCAAGTGGAAGACAATGACTTACACAACTGTGTCTTAACCTTCCTCTACTAAAACAATACTGCACTGAGAGCAGACACTCATATAAATATTAGATAAATTTTCTAAAATCAGCCAACACTTTAAACACATATAAAAAGCATTTACTCTCTTTTTACTCCTGGCCAAATAAATAAATAAATAAAGCAAGATTAAAATTAAGACTCTTTTCTGATTTAGGACGATTATTGATATTATGAAAGAAAGAATGCACTGAATTCAGTAGAACAACCAAGGAGGTTAATAACTCCAATGTACTTGAGATCAAAGCAAGGTCTGTGTTTGAAAGAGTCCTTTGAAATAGAGTCAAAAACAGCTGACAAACCATGAAACTCTTAGAAAAAAACATAGGCAAAACTCTTGAATATAAACATGAGCAACTTTTTCATGAATGCATCTCCTCAGGCAAGGGAAACAAAAGCAAAAATGAACAAGTGGGACTATATCAAACTAAAAAGCTTCTGTACGGCAAAGGTACACAGCTTGTGTACCTCCAGGAACAGAACACCTGGCCATCAGTAGAACAAAAAGGCATCCCACAGTATGGAGAATATATTCATAAATGACATATAGGATAAGGGGTTGACATTCAAAATATATAAAGAGCTCACATGCCTCAAAAAACAAAAAGCAAATAATCCAATTAAAAATTGGGCAGAGGATCTGAACAGACACTTCTTCAAAGAAGAAATTCAGATGCCCAACAGGTACATGAAAAGATGCTCCACATTGCTAATATTCAGAGAAATGCAAATTAAAACCACAATGAGCTATCACCTCACACCAGTGAGGATAGTCAACATCCAAAAGACAAGGAACAACAAATGCTGGTGAGGATGTGGAGAAAGGGGAACCCTCGTACAGTGTTGGTGGGAATGTAAATTAGTTCAACCATGTGGAAAGCAGTATGGAAAAACTAAAAATAGAAATACCATTTGACCCAGAAATTCCACTCCTAGGAATTTACCCTAAGAAAACAGGATCACAGATTCAAAAAGACATATGCACCCCTGTTTATCACAGCACTATTTACAATAGCCAAGAAATGGAAACAACCTAAGTGTCCATCAGTAGATGAATGGATAAAGAAGATGTGGTACATATACACAATGGAATATTATTCAGCCATAAGAAAACAAATCCTACCATTTGCAACAACATGGATGGAGGTAGAGGGTATTATGCTCAGTGAAATAAGCCAAGCAGAGAAAGACAAGTACCAAATGATTTCATTCATCTGTGGAGTATAAGAACAAAGGAATAACTGAAGGAACAAAACAGCAGCAGACTCACAGAACCCAAGAACGGACTAACGGTTACCAAAGGGAAAGGAACTGGGGAGGGTGGGTGGGAAGGGAGGGATAAGGGGAAAAAGGGGCATTATGATTAGCACACATAATGTAGAGGGGGGGTATGGGGAAGGCAGTATAGCACAAAAAAGACAAGTAGTGACTCTGTAGCATCTCACTATGCTGATGGACAGTGACTGTAATGGGGTTGGTGGGAGGGACTTGATAATGGGGGGAGTCTGGTAACCACAATGTTGCTCGTGTGATTGTATATTAATGATACCATAATAAAAAAAATGTTTCACTATAAAAAAAAAAGAGACACCATCTCTGCCCTCACAGAGCTTACAGTCTCGTGGAGGATACAGACAAATGAACAGATGATTGAAATGCAGGACTGAGAAGAGCCTGGGGGGGAAGCACAAGGGCCTACCCTAGACCTGTAGGGTCAGGTGAGGACAATGGGGTGACTAGCAATTCAGTGGTAAGTCTTTTAAAAATAAAGCAGAGCAAATATTCAAAGACAGATACCTCAAGTAATTTCAACTTAATCAAATACTTCCACCCCACCCACTCCATAATCACACGTCCTTCATTTCTTAAGCATGTGAAAACTCTGAATGTCACGAAGGGGGAAAGTGGTTTTTCTTCAGTAAGTGGGTCAAGAAAAATGAAGTGCAGTAGGCAACAGAAATCTCGGGACTGACAGAAGAGGCCAAATAAATAAAAATAAAAGCTGACTGTCTCTTAGCATTCTGTCACAACCATAAGGATTCTTTAACATTTGTTCTTGTTTTCCATGTTAAAGCATTTAATGAGGGAACAAGGAAATCATTTTTACATTTTCTGGGGGCTGAACTGCTGCATAAAGTGAGAGAGCAATTGCAGCTTTCAAAAGAGATGCTAATTGCAGCTTTTAAAATATTAGGCTCCTCTAAACACCCGTCACCCCATCCCTAGCAGTTTCTGAGTCTTCCTTAAAGGTGCTGGGAGGGTACTGCCATATAGACTTCAATTCCTACCTAAGGATTTAAAAACATTTTTGCTGCATTATTCGGCCCTAGTTCTTCATGGATCATCTGTGAGACAGAAGCACCATAAGGAGGGACCATCTTATCTAGACAAGAAACCCACAACAATCAGTAAAGCTGCCCTGAGCTGATAAAGGACAAGAACTCGCAATTTCCTACTTTATTCCACATAAAATGGGAATTTCCATCCTCATTTAGACTTTCTGCCAGTAAGTCAACAGGGGTAGGACGTGGAGCCTTCCTTCTGGCAGAGGTTTTCTAGGCACAGATAAAGGAGGAAAGTCACATCTAAGAGACCTGCTTCTTCCTTCCTGGGAGGGTGAGAGGGAAGAAAATGTTGTCATGCTTGCAATTCTATTTATAAATGCTTTGCTTGACCATAAGATGACAAACTGAAGAGTGGAAGAGCAGCCGCCGTCCACACAGACTATTACCTTACATCTGCTTACTGGGAAATCACCCTATGTAAGCCAGGAAGGGGATAAGGAGGAGGAAGAGAGGCGAGGGAAAACAATAAAATATGGAATGAAACCAAATTAAGTTATATAAACATGTGGAGGGGAGGCAATCAATGATCATCTAAAGGCTGTCCCATGCTTCCACTAGCAAGGAGGGCAACTGAAATCCAGAAAAAGGAGAATGTTATTCTTGTCAAGCTACCAATGCTTTTGGTATTCTGCTATAAATGTGGATTGCACCAAACCCTTAGCCATAAAATCTGCAAGATTTTTATATCATTATTTGTCTATCTATCTATCTATCTATCTATCTATCTATCTATCTATACTTTTTCTGAAAATGGAAAGATCTGTACTCTGGTCTGAAAAAGCTGACCCACAATCAGTGTATGAAAATACTGACT
Source organism: Smutsia gigantea (assembly GCA_032199065.1). Taxonomy (NCBI): domain Eukaryota; kingdom Metazoa; phylum Chordata; class Mammalia; order Pholidota; family Manidae; genus Smutsia; species Smutsia gigantea. The sequence goes on along the minus strand of JAVSCE010008777.1, from coordinate 15,003 downwards.
AAATTCAATTCCTGCTGTGAAATATGTTACTTGTAAACCTAGTTATGAAAATGTAAATGCACTATGATTTTCCATCTAACTCCTAGTTTGTAGGATTTAAATTATACCCCATAACATAGTGGGATTAGAGTCAAATTAAAGAGGGAATGGGCTGGCAGTTGCCCTAATCTAATCTAAAATAACGCTGAAAAACACTATAGGGAATAAAATCAGATGGGGAAAATTATATGTACCAGAAAGGACTGGATAGAGGGGAAAAAAACTTTGGAGAGACCTGAGGTCGGGACAGGAGTGGTAATGAGCCCAACACGCACACACATGTGCACGCTGCATCCCCACATTCTCAACTGGCATCGAAGGAAAGTGGGTCCCACTTGCCATTCCCGTGGGGCGGCTGATCTGCTGAGTGGGCATGGGAGGCACGCTGCCACCCGCCCTTCTCCTCGCCCATTTCTCCCCTGCAGAAACCAGCTCTCCCTGAATAATGGCTGAGGAAATGACTGAAGAATGGTATGCATGCAAGGGGGCCCGACCACACCCTTCCTGAGACGCCAGAGCTGGCTTATGCCCTGAGTGGGATGCACCATGTGCTCGACAGGGATTGACACCTCCTTGATCTGCGGAATGTATTTCTCCTTCCTGTTTAGTTGTTGTTCTCTCAAATCAATATTCACATCCTCATAGATCTCCATTTCCTTTGAGGCAATCAAAATAAGTAACCAAAGCGATTCATAGCAGGGATGAACCAGATTTTACCCTAACAGGGATTACTGGTTTAGAAGGGAGCTTGATAACCTAAATACAACACACAAACATAAAATGTGTCTGGAAATCTCCCATCCTATTTCTAGAAGAGTGGTGGCTCATTTTAAAGTTCTTCCAGATAGGCTGCTTCCCCTTCCCTACCTCCCAGGTATCTACCTATAAGCCTTCCTTAAAATTTGCCATTTAATTAATTCTGGGTCAACTCCCTGCAGGAGGTGACACAGTCAAGGGCCTACTAGTTAGATCTAAGAAAATGCTGTTCATTCAGCACCTTCCATGTTTAAACACTCCAAGATTAATTCATGAATATATGATGTGGACAAAGCCATGATTCCTAATACCACCAACAACCAAAGTAAATACTGTCTGTTGTATAAATCAGCTCCTGGCTTTGCACCAGATATTAAGAGTGCTTAGAAAACTTAACTGAAAAGTAACTTCAGTCAATAATGTCCGTGATGAAGGGAATGAAAGCTGTTTCCTTTCTAAGAGCAATTATTTAAAAAGGAATACAGGGAGGAGAAGACAAAGAAGGAAGCAAGAAGAGCGGGTTGAAGCTTGGCATTTACTTGAGCAGCCAGTAGCATGTGTACGCACAGACAGCTTCACAGCACAGAGGGAAGGCATCCATCAGAAGGCTTCCTTGGTGCTAGTAAATTTCTTTGGTGGCAGCCTTGGCTGGGAACGCAAGACACAAAAGTTGTGTTCAGGGTCCTGAGGACCAAGAGGTGGAGTCTGTGAACTTACGGGGATCGAACGGCTCAGAAATCTTGCTGAGGAAGAGGAAAGGCTGGAGTAGGAGGGCCGGAGGACGGCAGTGCGCTCCTCCGTCTTGGTGCCGTGGGGGCCTGGCTGGCTGCCCAGGGGGCTCCCAGAGCTGCTGCCGCTTCGGCTGCCCAGGTTGTTGTTGAGCTCGGGCTGGTTTCTGGCAGGCGGCTGGGAGCCACCATTCAAGAGGCTGGTGAGCGGGATGGTTCCGAGACCTGCCTTAGAGGACGAGGAGGCCTTTTTGTTCTCTGGATCGTCTGTGGCAGCATTCAAGTTCCCTAGAGAACTGGCTAGCCGGGAGTTTATGGAAAAGCTGAATGGAAAACACAGGTGAGGCAGGAGAAACATGGACAACGATGTAAGCTCACACGGAGTTCATGCTTCTAAAACACATAACCATGACATTCAGGGAATCTGATGGAGACAGTTCTGATCAATGCGAATGGCAACAGAATGGCTTCTTTATCACTCTTGGTGATACTGTAACATGTGGCCTTTAGTTACGCATGGTAACTGCCTGTCAAAAAGCAGTTAATTACAACTCAGGAAGCTGACTGAATCACTTTGACCGGAGACCTTGAAATAGAACATCTGGGGATTCTATTTTTCCTGAGGCAGGAAGTAAATGAACAAGGCTATACGTGGAGAGAGTAAAAAGCAGTCTTAAATATACATTTCACTTACACACATTCAATCACATGACCACATCAAACGTGTCTACCCATTTCATCCTCCCATACACATGAGGGGAGACACGGCAACACCACGTGTCAGTAGCAGCTGCGCCTGGACTCTGCTGCACGGGGCACCTAGGCAAGCTGGAGGCTCGCTGCAGAAAGGGGCTCGACGCAGCACAGCCGCTGCAGCTGCGCTCCCTGCGCCATGAGCCAGGAATGGAGCCCCAGTGAGTCACACAGCCTTCTGCGGTTCTCCTGACCGTCTGCACCCAAACCCACTGTCACTGCAGACTTCCTATACCTCCCACCAGGCCCTCAGAGAGAAAAAGACGAATTACCTTCTCACATGGGCACCAGAAGACAAAGAGCCTCTGTTTACCCTCTTGGCCGTTGCTGAAGGGGACAAAGCCGTTTTTGAGGTCTTCAGAGTAGATGCAGATACTTGTGGGGAAGAACTCAATCTTTGTGGAGAAAAACGGGCAAAGCATCGCACAAAAGCTGTGTTATCTTAACATTCAGCAATCCACGGGGACAAGATAAACTAGTAAACATGGATGAGATCATGGCAAGTCCTAACCGTGGTGACAGGGGCAGCTAACACCAACAGCCCTGCGCGCCCTGCGCGCTTCTCCCAAGTTCCCAGGCGCCGGCTAGGCTCGTTCTCACAACAGCCCTCCAACGAAGACACCAAGGGAAAGCTTCTCGGGTCACTCGGTGAGCCAGGGGCAGAGCTGGGATCCAAATCCAAGGCCCGAAGTCCTGCCCTTGCTCACCCAGCCCTGCCCTCCTCCTGGGCACCGCACCCCTCCTCGCGTGCCCTCACAGTCTACTTTCTCTTTCAGACTTAGCCCTTCCTCTCCTCCCTGCAGCTGCCCCATGGGAGGCCATCATTATTTCTTATTCTTGACTGCTGGTAGCATCTTTCAATCTTATTCCTGAATATTCAAATTATGAATAGCCTCCAGTGAAACCTAAAATATTCAATCATGCTGCTTCACTGTTTACATTTTTGCTCTGTGCCCAGAAAGCCTGAATTCTTGGACTTGGCTTATAAAATCCTCCAAAATCTGTCCTTCGCCTCTTGCGGCAGATTCTTCTATCCACATCGCCCCAATGGCCACCTCTAGTCCAGATGCAAAAAATGCCTTGAGTTCCCCAAATGGACTGGACCACATTCACACCTTTGTCTAGTTTACACTTGCTATTTTTCCAGCCAGGACGCCTTCCCCTCCCCTTACCCCCCTCGCCCCCATCCATGTCTTCTCTTCCACCTCCCCCTGACTCACTGCTATTGCTTCTCCTTTAATGATCCAATCAGCTGCCAGCAGCAAGCCGTAACTGAATTCCCAGGCAGGGTAAGCATCCTGTTTGATCATATCTTCCCACAGTATATCATAGCTCTTATATCATGTTTCATTTTCTGATATCTGTCTACTTCCCTTGATATGAGCTCCATGGGGACAAAGAACTGTCTCTCATTCCAATTCCCAGTGGCGAGCACAGTGCCAGGCTCAAGGGCAGCAGGTGTTCAATAAATGTTTGCTCGGTGGACAAATAGGGAAAATGGACTCAAATCTGGAACCGCCAGGGCCCAGTCATGGTTTTAATACCAAATTAATTTTATTCTGGACAAATTATATAATGTATCTGGATCTTGTTTTCCTAACTGCTATAAAAAAGCTTATTTACTTGTAGACTCTCCTTCAGCATACTCCCTCCAAACACTAGTTTAAGTACATGGTTTGCTTCAAAAACAAAAATGGGCAAAGTTATACAATGAAGCAGCTCCATCTCCTGGGGAAGTCTGAGCCCTCTCAGAACTGCCTGCACTCAGCAACCCTAAAACCTAGGGCTGAGTAAAAATCAGAGGTGAACAGAGAAGCAGCTTTTCCCCCATCTCATCAACAGTTCTGGTTGAACATTTCTACTGGGCCTCACCAAGCCCTACACTGGGTTCTGGTTCCCCTGGTACCCTGCCCCCACCTGGGGAATGTTTGGAGGACGTTTTTCCAGAGCAAAGCACAAATGTTTCTTCCTCAGATGGAAGGCAGGGCAGGGAATAAAACCACAAAATAAAGTAGGTTGGCAAATACATGCAGGAAGAGGACTAACAGAAATGTGACTAGCTCGCTAGATTGACAGGCACACTGCACAGCCTCTGTGACCTCTCAGAGACCCCGCCCCACGCTGGGGGCACAGAGCTCGCTGACACCACTGCCGTGGCCACGCGGCCCTACAGGCGCCTCAGGGAAACAAAAATCCTTTCCACGGGGAACACAGAAAATAAAGTGTACTGCAACAATTGGAACAGAAAGGAAGGAATTCAAAGAGTGAAAAGCTATGAGCAGTTTGTTTTCATGGGGTGAAGGGCTGGGAAATGTATCTAAGAGGTAGCATTTATTTACAAGCTATTAGACATCCAACCTCATTAACAGTACCTGAAAAGCTGGGACACTGCTCTTGGGTGCCCTCTCACATCATCCAACCTACAGAAATCAGAGACAAATGCTCACACATCACCAGGCTCACACATGCAAGCAAAGACCAAAAGACACATCTTATGAAGTCAGACCAGTAAAAATACTAAATTGACAAACAGTAAAAGGGAGAAATCTTGCAAATGGATATCTTATGAAAGAAATCCTAGAACCAGCAAAAAAAACACCTCAGTCATTTTGTTTCCGCTTGAATCTCATTTACAGCAAATTGCTTTTTAATCAGAAAGAGGTCTTGCATCCACTCAGGGTAAAAAAATGTTTGATGATGGTACCATGATGCTATTAAGGAAAACTAAATTCCAAAAAGTGAGAGCATTTCTGAAAAGAAAAAGGAAAAGAAACAGAAAAGCCATACTGGGACGAGCTTCCTAAAACCTGTGCTGTGGAGATGCACTCACTTCTGTTGCCTATTCATTTGCCAAGTTATCCTCCAACTTATTCCTTCCTCTTACAATTTCTTAAGAATCAAATATAAATCTGCTTGAAGTTAATCTGAACCAATATCTTAGAGCCGTATCTTAGAGTTTCAAGGAAAAAAAATGGTAACTAAAAGAGACCAGTAATCTTGAAGAACCTTCCGCTGACTTAGGGGACACGCACAGTGAAGAGTACAGTCCACAAGCAGCTCTGGGTCTGACGGCCAGCTCCATCCCAACTCCATTCCCCTGGGGGGTGATTCACCCTCGCTCACCTCAAGAACCAACCCAAGTGTGGTAAAGAACCATACTCACATGTTAACTCGGTTAGTCCTCACACCCAAATTAAGCACCTAACACGGCCCATGGCAGCTGCTTAGTAAATGGCCCATCTCTTCGATTTTCCAGTGGTTGTTGGTTGTTATGACTAAGCGCCAGGCTTGCTATCCCATCTTCTCATCTTACTACAAAAAATGATCACCTCGACTTCGAACTATATGAACCTTTATTTCTCAGGTCAGGAAACCTGTACCCAGGCATAGCACCAGAGCATAGCATGTGCCTAGACCCAATGGGACATTAAGTTATAATCGTCCCTGATAACACAATTTAATCTTCTGACATTTATCATACCAGCAAAACCTCCCCCCTGCTATGCATGTCTCTCACTTAAAAGGCAAGGAGAAGTAGCCATTTCCCATTATATTCATCTGTGGACTTAGCACCCTATAAAGAATCTTGATGATATTTACAGATTTTTGCACCTACACCAATGCTGTTCTTTTTTGTTTTATTCTTTTTAACCTAATCTGGACTATTAGCAGCTTTCAAATGTTATGATCACTACTCAAGTTCCATCCACTGATTCTGATGAGCAATTTCAGACTTCAAAATGAAGATGCTTTATAACTGCACAAGTGTGGGTAAGAATTGCTTATTCAATTCTCAAAAATAGAAGGTAAGGCTAAGGAGTTAGGATACATCAAAGTATGGCATATAGCACTTTTGTGCACACCCTAGACTCAATATAAAAAAGCCTCAGCACACCTGTGAGGATTTGCCACAAGATAGGAAACCCACTCACAGGAGATGAGTGGAACTCCAAACTGAAATTGGGACACAGTCCTAGAAACAACTAACCATGTGGCAGTTTAAGGTGAAGGCCCAGAGACTGCGACTGCCGCAGTTGTTTCCAATGAGCTGCTAAAACTCAGTTACTCCCCACAATGAGAATAACTAAACAACACAAAACAGCAACAAGCCAAAAAATGTGGTAGCTGTGGTACTTGTAGAATGATATTCAGAAGAGAGTATTAAATATTCTACCCTCAAATGGAGGTACAATATAAATTTAAACGTTTAAAATGGATCTACCTAAATGCACAGGATGGTGAGGAACGTGGCTGTCTCTGACTTTTTAAGGCACGAAGTTTGTCTCCCTGGGTTATATTACTTTTCATTTCCACATCTTCATCCTCTTCTATATTATTCTGGAAAAAAATACATGTTCCATAAAAAGGTCATGAATAACTTTGCTTTATATAGATTTCTTAATAATTATAGACTATGTCTGTATATAGATATTTTTTATATAGATTATCTTAATATAGATGATCTTAAATAGCTTAATGCACTGCAAATTCAGTGTTGTCTATGTATACACTAAAGAATGCTCAACTTTTCACACATTAAATATATTGGTCAAATTCTAAATCTAAGAAGCATGGGTATGCATGTGGTAGCATTTAAAGGAGCTGTTTGGTACAATGGACTACAACCAAAGACTCTCATGCAGACAAAATCATGCTTTGGAATACAGCCTAGACACAGACTGGCTCAAGAGATACAGTACAAATATGTTTCCAGACACTACCAGGATCCATCCCTGCACATTCCATAACTTACTTACAAAAACAAAAGATAAAACAACCTAAGGTATCTATACACTCACTTATTAACATAATTTAACACTATAAAAGCACTCAAGGCCTTTCCTGAGGAGTTAAAGCTTAATAGATTGAGAAAATGTGTTTCCTACTGAAATAAGTCCTACAGGATGGAAAATATAAGTACCACACTAGGTCTTGTCACGTACCACTCATATTTAATTCTCACAAGCTGGGGTTGGGGGTGAGCATACTGTTATCACTATTATCGTTGAAGATGGAAAAAAGGAGGTGCTCATGAAGTTACGAATATTGCCCAAGCTCCTGCAAATTCTTCATAATAATGAACCATGTCACAAATGAAGAATGCACAGAACCTACTTGGGGCCTCCCTTGTGTTCTCGGGTCCCTCTCCCCACACATTTCCTAGAAACTGCTGGAAAGAGACAAAGCCCCACAGCTGCTAGTGAGTAGTGGTGAGGAAGCCTCACCCAGGGAAGACCCTCCTGTCTTTGCCCCCTGAGGAAAGGAGCTGCTCTCAGACCCCCTGCCCTCTGGAGGCTCTAAGCATCAGCGCTCTTTCTTTTGGGTGCCAGCCTGCTCTACATGAAGGCAGGAGAACGAGAGCAAACTACAATACATAAAGAAGGACCATTTGCAAAGGCATCCTTATTTTCAGATGATAGTCTAGCTAAAGAACAAATAACAGCACCAAGCAGGAAGATGTACTTTATTCCATCAGTTGTTCTCTCTTATATAGACAAGATGAAAAACCAAAATAAAATGTGCCCATAGATTTCAGCTGGATGATGACTGACAAACACATTCATAAAATGGTGACAGAGTAAGCCACTGGGGAGGCTGTGGTGTGTGCCATTAAGAAAAGATCTATTAGATAAAATACAGCACACTAGGAAATAAAGATGGAAGAGTTATAATAGAAAAATGACAAAAAGTAAAGTCTGAAATAGGAACGAGTAAAAATAGAAGAAAATAGAAGTTAAAGGTTTAGAAGAAAAAGATGAAAATGGCATTTTTAGATTTAAATGATTTGGCTAGGAGAGGTGGCTGGGTCATCTCTAAAGCTCTTTTCAGCTCTCAGATGTTGAACCTATGAGATGCAAAAGTTAAGGAAAGACAAAGTTGTCACTTCATAATAAGATGCTTCAGAGCAATAAAGAGGCTGGATTCATCAGAGCCACCCAGATCCGTCTTCCTGCCCTGCTCGCTGCCACTGGTTCAGACCTCTGTCGCCCGGACCAGGTCCCCACCACCGCCTCCTGGCCACACACAGGCTCAGCACGGCCTCCACACCACAGCCCGAGCGAGCTCCCCAAACCATGAATGACCCTGCGCACTGGTACTGCCTATCCCGTAGCCTCGGGTGGATCCCAGCGGCGCTCACGTTGGAACTGGAACGCCTTAGTGGTCCTAAGAGCGGAAAGAAAGTGCTTTGAAGATATTTAGATGAAGGCCTTTTTTTACTGCAGAGATTTTTTTTCTAGGATCACCCTGCTCATGAACCTTTGATGTTAAAAAAGCAAAGGATTTTATAAATCAGTTTCTCAATGATGTAATTAAAACACTACATTCTTATTTACCTGACTGTCAGTTTATGTTTTATGTGAACTCAGCTGACATTAATTAGCAACACCTAATATCCTACGCCAAGATCATCTACTGATCGGTGTGCTAAGATTGGACTATTGTCCCAGCGTAGGGAAAGGAAAGGTAGAAGCATCACAATTCCAGGAGAAATTTGGTAGGACAGGCTGGCTGACAAAATGTTCAAAGTTACTGCACACACGTACTAAGGCGGCACGGAGGCCCTCACGGAGAGGCGGCAGGGCTCAGGAGAGGCCTCAGCGCGGCGGGGTGAGCGCCGGCTCTGGGGCGCAAATGGCAGCTCCGCTGTGCACACTCTGATCTTGGGCAAATGGTTATTAACTGTGATTGGTCATTGACTTTCTCTGCCTCAGTCACGCTATCTGTAAAATGGGCCTAGTAATAGCACCTACTCATCAGCTGTTGTAAGGATTAAAAGAGCCCATCCATGTGACGTGCTTAGAACAGTGCCTGGCACATAGTAGGTGCGATTTGGGACGTTGTTGTTACACTCTAAGCTCCTCATTTAACTCCTTTCATATCTGCATCTTAATTAAGTGCTTTCAATTCCATCTTCTTAAAGCTATTCTTTATAACCTCAATACTTAATGGACCCTCAGGCCCCTGGATGTCAAAATGAACATTTATTGCTGATACCGTTTTCTACTGGAGCATATGCTGCCCTTGGACAGCTTGGATTATTACCAACTTCATGTCATTATTCTTGTTTGTTTTCTATGAAACTGTGTGCCCTCCTTATGAATTTCAGCAATGTTTACAAAGGTTCCATGGGCTAGGAAGAGATCCATGATGAGGGCAGATAGCAGCCTCCACCTTCACAGAGTGCATCACTGAGCAGGGAAGGAGAGGTAAGGACCCGGGATGGGCTGTGTGTATGTCACAGTGCCCAGGCCAGCCTGAAGACCAGGTTCAATCAAGATAAAGCCTGTATTTAAGATTTCATGTAACTGTAAATGGGTGAAGAAAATTCATCAAAGCCACATTACTATGGCCTGAATCATTCTGGCTGATACTTTGGGTTGCTTCCTTTCATGTACCTCCTTAAGCACTGAAAAACTACATATTCAAACTCCCCAAATCAGGTAATTACAGAGCTTCCTAATAACCAATCACAGGAAATTTCTGTAGGCCATGAAATCAAAAGATACTTTAGTATCTCTGCTTTCAATCTGACTTTGCTTTTTTAAAAAAGGCAATTTCTAGAAGAATACTACCTTTCTGTATTTTCCTTATGTACAAACTAAATGAATCCAGAGTTTCCAGGGGCTTCTATCCTGAATATTGATTGGTATGAAACTTGAACACATTAAAATCCTTGCAACACTCTCAACTTATTTTCCCACTTGGAATTTACAAGAACGATAAAGATATCACTAATTCTATTCATTCAATTTTGCGTAAACTAACGTCCCAAATTCATGGCATGTTCTGGAGCCAGCACCAGATAAGCAGGGCAAGAAAAGGGCTTTGTACAAGGCAACACCCAAAATAAGTGGTACAAAACCCATATATGTGTCTCTGTCTAAAATCTTAACTGCACCATCACTCTCTGGTATTTCTGAATTCTTTCATTTCTGCCCTCTAATTTTAAAAAAATGGCACTTCTAAATAGCCAGAGCTAAAGTCATTAATTTGGGAGGTGCAGGGAATAGCGAGGAGGATGTAAACAGCCCAACATCTGGATATATGCTTATATTTAAAACTGACATTTTAAATTTCAATTATATTGCATTCTTCACCCTTCAAGTCATAAATATTCATTATTCTCAAGTTCAACAAATTGGGATCCAAATAAGTATGAGAATGAAACATTCTAACTACCAGATGTACATTTAAGGCAGATCATGATAGAGAAAGCATGACATTCCTGCAAGCTGAGTATGTTTCCCAGATAGATGGATAATTGTATGTGTCTTTTCAGAGGTCATAACTCAAAGCCTTATTTACTTGAATTCAACCTGGGAAAGAAATGCTGACTAGAACAAGAGAAGTGTGCTTGCTGAGCTATATTATCACACTAAAATGTCAGCTCAGATCCTTTCTGTTTACTTTGAATGGGCCAGACTGTAACACAGAGACAAGAAAAAGTCAACAAAGGCTCTGAACATCAACATGACCTTGGCTAAGATTTACATTTCATCCAGTCAGATAACTCCTACGAGTAAACTGGCCACTTCATGGGTGGCTGCCCTGGAGATACACCACAGGGCTGTAAATTCAGTTCTTTGAGCAGTCCCACCCTTTGTCCTTGCAGAAAACCCACCCTCCCTACCTCCAAGTTCTCTGCTTATCTTTCCTGGTGAAAGCAACCTGTTAGGAATGCCAGCTACTAACTTAGAGTTGTGACACACTCTTTCCATTTGGGTTCCCGGAGGGCTAAGCCTGAACTACAGTATTTCCTTCAAAGCCTTTGTTGGGGTCTAATGGGTCACTGCCTAACAGAATGTAAATCTACACTTGCTACTTAAATACTTCTTTTTTGCTCCTTTAGGGACATAAAAACATAAACTAGTTGCTTAGCTTCCCCTCAGGCCTCCTGTGGTAATGAACTGAACTAGGAGTCTGACTCAGGGTGGCGCTACTACTGAGCAACGCTGTGATCTTGGGCAAATGACAGATCTTGTGGGACTCTGGTTTCTGATCTGCACAAGGCAGGATATACAACAAATGATTTAAAGGTTGCTTCTAGCTCCAAAAATGTCCATGATCTTCCTCTTGGTAAGTCACATCCATTTTTATTCAGAAGTGGCAGAGTGTCATAGAAAAAACACAGATTTGGATTCAACTAGACATGGATTAGAAACACTGAGGTTAGAACTTCTCTGAAATTCCATTCCCTTACTATAAAATAGAGATAATATTGACTAACTCACCAGGTAGTTACGAAGATTAAATTAGACAATGTATGTCAACTGTTTAAAATGGTTTGTTGATAATAGGGCCTTAATCTAAAAACCAAAAAATGTTGCCCCTAATTATGTTTTTGACCTTGGACTTACATTAGAATCACTATGCATTTGAAGCTTTCAAAGTACCACTTGTGGTATATACTATTTCTTTAATTGCCACATTAAAATATTTCTTCTTGATACCTATTTCCATTTTCAAATAGAAAGCTTTCTTTTCTATTTCCGTTTTGTAAATATTTTCCAAACAAGGGAAGCCTCTTTTATAACTGTATTCCTTAAATTACAGCTTGTTTCTTTTTAAGGGTAATTGCTTCCTTGCTCTGATTCTTGCTTCATAGGTGAATGACTCTACACCTATAAACTGGGTATCCACAGCATCTCAGAGAAGAGACACTGCTATGTGATATGTGTTCAACTAAGAAACAAAGAAATGCAGAATGTTATTCTTAAGGAGACATGAAAATCTTCCAGGGGAAAACTCACCTCTCCAAATCTTTCCACATTTTGTATTTTAGATAAGTTTCCACCAATAGAAATATCATCCAAGCTAGAAAGAATTTTGTTGATACTTCCTTCACTGGATGTTCTATTTTTTAACTTGGATCGGAAAATGTCTCCTTGGACCCACAAGGATGCCTGTTTTCTGTAAAAAAAAAAAAAGGGAGACTTCCGGGAAGATGGCGGTGTGAGCAGGGCGGCAGAAATCTCCTCCCAACACTACATTTATCTACGAAAACACAGAAAATACATCTATTCCTAAAAGAGAGACGAGAATACACAGGAAAGCGCACAGCGTGCAACTACACCCGAGAGGACTCGGCACCCCAAGAGGCGGGTAAGATACGGAGCCGCGACCCGGCGGGACCCGAGCCCTCCCCCACCCCAGCGCACCGGCGGGAGGAGAGGAGTCAGGGGCGGGAGGGAGTGGAAGCACACCCCGCGAAGTAGCCAGCCCCGGTGATCTGCGCGGGGAGAGCCGACCCACATTGCTCAGTGCAGCGGAGATTGGAGAGACAGAGGGGCAGGATCTGAGCGGAGAACGCGCCAGGGTGCTTGCAGCCGGCTCCCGGGAAGGGAAAAAAAAAGCGCGCGCTTTCCTCAGCCGTCTTAAAGAGACAGGAGCCCAGCGGAGGAGCCGGATCGCCCCAGCACACTCAGCCCAGCAGGCTCGGAGTCCTGGGGAGTTTCAGACGCCTTAGTTGGCGACTGAGGAAGCGTAGCCATACTTAACCCTTCTCACTGGGATCAACAGCCTCCTATTCGTTCCCACCCCTGCCAGAGCGATAGCGCCACCTAGAGCATTCCCACAGAATCTACGTCTGGTGGGCATTTTTTTTGTTTTTTTTTGTTTTGTTTTTTTGTTTTTGTTTTTGTTTTTTCTTTTCTTTCTTTTTTTCTTTTTTTCTTTCCATCTTTTTTCTTTTTTTTCTTTTTTTCTCTTTTTTTTTTTCTTCTCTTTTTAAAGTCTTAAAGAGCCCAGCTGACATACGTGGCAACTATCAGAGACCAAATTATACAGCCATGAAAAGACAGAGGAATATGGTTCAGACCAAAATCAACCAGACAACCCCAGAGAGGGAGTCTGAAGGGATGGAAATGCACAGCCTCCCTGAAAAGAATTTAGAATAAAAGTCATAACCATGCTGATGGACCTACAGAGAAATGTGCAAGAGCTGAGGGAGGAAGTGAGGGAACTGAAGAAAGACAATACAGAAATCAGACAAGCGACTCGGGCTTAACAGCAGAATGGATGAGAGCGAGAGACTGTTAATGGAATAGAAAACAGAGAACAGGAGTACAGAGCAGCTGAGGCAGAGAGAGATAAAAGGATTTCTAGGAATGAAAGAATATTAAGAGAACTGTGTGACCAATCCAAACGGAACAATATTCGCATTATAGGAGTACATGAGGAAGAAGAGAGAGAAAAAGGGATAGAAAGTGTCTTTGAAGAAATAATTGCTGAAAACTTTCCCTCGCTGGGGAAGGAAGTAGTCTCGCAGTCCACCGAAGCTCATAGATCTCCCAACACAAGGGACCCAAGGAAGACAACACCAAGACACATAATAATTAAGATGGCAAAGATCAAAGATAAAGACAGGGTATTAAAGGCAGCTAGAGAGAGAAAAAAGATCACCTACAAAGGAAAACCCATCAGACTATCATCAGACTTCTCAACAGAAACCTTACAGGCCAGAAGAGAATGGCATGATATATTTAACGTTATGAAACAGAAGGGCCTCGAACCAAGAATATTGTATCCAGCACGATTATCATTTAAATATGATGGAGGGATTAAACAATTTCCAGATAAACGAAAGTTAAGAGAGTTTGCCTCTCATAAACCACCACTACAGGATATCTTAAATGGACTGCTCTAGATGGAAGCACACCTAAGGCTAAAAAGATGTCACCAGAGGGAAAAAAAATCATAGCAAAGAAAGCAGACCATCCAAATACCAACTAAAGGCAAAGAATAAAACACCTATTATAGAAAGAATGGAGGAGGAGGAATAAGAAGGGAGAGAAAGAAAGAAACATCAGACTGTGTTTACAATAACTTAACAAGAAAGTTAAGTTAGATTGTTAGATAGTAAAGAAGCAACCCTTGAACCCTTGGTAACCACGAATCTAAAGCCAGCAATGGCAATAAGTACATACCTATCAATAATCACCCTAAATGTAAATGGACTGAATGCACCAATCAAAAGACACAGAGTAACAGAATGGATAAAAAGCAAGACCCATCTATATGCTGCCTACAAGAAACTCACCTCAAACCCAAAGATATACACAGACTAAAAGTGAAGGGATGGAAAAAGATATTCATGCAAACAACAAGGAGAAAAAAGCAGGTGTTGCAGTACTTGTACCAGACAAAATAGACTTCAAAATGAAGAAAGCAGCAAGAGATAAAGAAGGACACTACATAATGATAAAGGGGTCAGTCCAACAAGAAGATATAACCATTATAAATATATATGCACCCAACATAGGAGCGCCAGCATATGTGAAACAAATACTAACAGAATTAAAGGAGGAAATAGAAAGCAATGCATCCATTTTAGGAGACTTCAACACACCACTGACTCCAGAGGACAGATCAACCAGACAGAAAATAAGTAAAGACACAGAGGCACTGAACAACACACTAGGAACAGAGATGGACCTAACAGACATCTACAGAACTCTCTACACCCAAAGCAAACAGGTTACACATTCTTCTGGGCGCACATGGAACATTTCCCTTTTCCAGAATAGACCACATACTAGGCCACACAAAGAACCTCAGTAATTTCAAAAATATTGAAATCCTACCAACCAACTTCTCAGATCACAAAGGTATAAAACTAGAAATAAATTTTAGAAAGAAATCAAAAAGTCTCACAAATACATGGAGACTTAACAACATTCTCCTAATTAATCAATGGGTTAACGACCAAATCAAAACAGAAATCAAA
>JAVSCE010008776.1:0-15448 GCA_032199065.1 Smutsia gigantea | reverse complement strand
CCTCTGTTGGCCCCCTATTGCTCACCTGATGGCCCCCCTGTGACTGTGCCTGTCTTAGGTTGTTCTTCCCTTGAGGAATCTTACCCGGCTCTGGCTAACCAGCCATCTTCCGGGGCCATACAGGGAGATGTGCAGTTGTTAAGTGAGAGAGAAGCAATGTTCTTTGAAAAGGTTAGCTCTTCTTACATCTTTGCAGATTTATGCCCCGTGGCTCCTATGCCCAGCAGTTGTCTCGAGGTATCTTTACCACCTGGAAGAATTAGGGGGTCTTGCCTCTGGCATTTCTCCCAGGGTATATTAAATTTGGTTTTCCAATTTAGGTGAAAGTGACCAATAACAACATTTCCAAACACCATAATAATAATGAGAGAGAGCAGGGATGTTCCTTTCAGAAGTCCACATTGCGGTTCCTTCTTACCGGGTGTCTGGGCAGTGCCATCAGATGGATGGTTCAAACTGGCTCTCAACACACAGATATCCCAACACAAGGGACCCAAGGAACACAACATCAAGTCAAATAATACATTTTAATTGTTTAGTTATCATCATTTATTTTTGTTGCTGTTGAGGGTCTCGTGTATTCCCAATTACTTAGCACTTTTTGTTTCCTCAAATCTCTAAATGTGTCCTGTCATTTGAATACATCTTGATTTCAACCACACTAGTGCTGAATTATGTTGTCTTCCCAAGCCTATTAACAGACTCCCTACCTTCATGTTTTTACTTTTCCAATAATTTTTTCCCACCAAAATAAATAATTAATATTTAAAGGACTTGAAGAACTGGATCTTACGCTGATCATGGTGGAAGACAAGAAGCACTGAGTTTGCAGTGAGAGCTCCCAGGGCTCTGTCGCTCAGGATTTGGTAGCACCAGCTATTTCTACAAGTGTGGAGGCAGATGGGACTGAAAAGAGGAGGACTGACTGGAGTCCTTAAGGAGCAATTATATCCCCAAATCCTCTCCCCATGTCCACACAGGCAGACAACTCTGTGGCCCCCACCCTAGAACAAGATTAGAGGCTAACAAGAAGTCTCTGGAACAGAGTGACACCAGGCAAAAGGAAGATGGAGAACTACACTGAAAATAGGTCTACACTAAAAACAGCCACAGAAAACTAAACTACATGAGAGCTTACATGCCTAATACTGAGATTCTCCCCACTCCGTGCTGGCTTGACCCCCAGATCACTGGTGGCTTGAATAGTATCCATCAGACAGGGACTGGGAGATTATTTTCTGGAGAGACCTTAAGATGCCCAAATGTGGGTGATGCAGTGCCACAGCAAGGCCGACTGCCACACAGGGAAGCCTGTGGACGCTCCCCTCGTGCTCAGGGTATCCACGCACCTCTCTAGCTCTTCATTTCAAAATATGAATGGAAAGCCAGGGATCACCACAAATGGGGAAAAAGCCCCTAATAAAGGTAGAGACCAGAAAGGGGAAGAACAATTTTAAAAGAGGAAAACTAAAAACAGAGTGTGATGATTAATTTAATGAGTCATCTTGATTGACTGGGTTAAGGGGTACCCACATACCTGCTTAAACATTATTTCTGGATATGTCTGTGATGGAGTTTCTGGAAGAGATTAATATACGAATCAGTAAATTTCAGATCACCGTCCCCAGTGTGGGCGGGCCTCATCCAGCCTGTCGAAGGCCTGAGCGGAACAGAATTCTTTCTGTCTGCCTCACTGTCTGACTTGGAACATTAGTGTTCTCCTGCCTTCAGGCCCAGACCCAGACTGGACCTTACACCCACGACGACCCTCTTCTCAGGCCTTCAGACCAGGACTGGAACTACACCTCCTGCTGCCCTGCATCTTCAGCCAGTCAGCTCCAGATCTTGGGCTTCTACTGTGGACTCTTCTTCTCCAGAAAACCCAGAGTAATACAGAGACTGTACAGGGAGATGAAAACCTAGATCACTCCCCAAGGAGAAAAATTAGAATGAAATCTTGTTTTTCCCTAAAAAGAGAAATTAAATAATACAGAACCTGATTTTGCCAGGTGGGGTAGAGTTCTGGAGGCCACAAATCATTGTTATATCTAAGATTTTTGCCAACCCCTGAAGAACCAATTTTCGACCCTTCAGGGGACAATATTGCCCATGTGGAGAATGTATGCCTTAGGGAGATAAGAGGCATTGTATCCATGAAACAAGATGAACTTGCTGCTTTAAAAGTCGACACTGAAAGAATAAGAAAGGGTTCTTGGAATTTTTAAATGTGAAAGAAGAAATTTAAAATTTGATGTAAGGATTGAGTTGAATCTCCCCCAAAACAGAACAACTAAGAAACAAAGATGGAGAAAAAAGAGAAAACA
This sequence comes from Smutsia gigantea, assembly GCA_032199065.1. Classification (NCBI taxonomy): domain Eukaryota; kingdom Metazoa; phylum Chordata; class Mammalia; order Pholidota; family Manidae; genus Smutsia; species Smutsia gigantea. The sequence continues at coordinate 13,124 of JAVSCE010008776.1, read as the reverse complement.
GATTGTAAAATTATAGCATCAGTTCAGGAATTTCATTTTAATAGTAAGAATTCCAGAAAGAGAAAAAATATATGGTGTATGTGGGTATGTGATTGAACAAATAATTTGAGTAAATTTCCCCAAACTGAAGGGTATACATTTCCAAATTCACAGCGGCCATGGAGGGGCCAGCTCAACTGATGAAAATATTCCCAGCTGAGGCACCTCACCTTGACTCCAGAAAACTTGGAACAAAAATATATTCTAAGACCCCCAATCTCTTATTCCGGGGAGTTGTCCTCTAGCTCCTGTAGGTAAGAAACTTAAAGGTTGAAATGGCATTCCTAGCAGATCTGACACAAGGATTGTAGCTCATTTTTAAGTTCAGAGTTTTAGAAAGGAAATCTGAGGATGCTTACCACCCTCATTACTTTTTTTATTAATATAAGAGCAATACATGCTTATTACAAAAACCACAGAAATTTCACAAAAGTATGAAGAAGAGAAAGGACTGGTTGTAGCTGAACAACCTTGAACTAAATGTTGTAACCATTTTGGACTGGTTCCTTCTGTGGGTTTAAAAAAAATTATATATCATCTACCTATCCTTTTATAATATTATTAAACATAATTAAAACCATTCTAATGTAGTTTTATACTCATGCTTATATTACATTATATTATAAGCATTTTATCATTAAAAGTTCTGACAAACAATAGTTTTAATGACTGCACAATATTCTGACTTATGGCATAATTTGTATAACTTACCTCCTATTTGTAGATATTTGAGCTGTTGCCACCTTTTCACTGTTCTAAACAGCACTGTGAGGAAAATCTTTGTATAAACACCCCTGATTACTTCCTTAAACTTGATTCTTAAGCATGGGTTACTGGATCAAAGATTATGTATGAATTTGTGCAATTTGCTGCATGATGCTGACGGGGTTCTAGACTTGCACTTGTGGCTAGTTACATTTAAATTTAAATGCAATTTAATGTCAGCTCCTTTGTTACCCTGGCCCCTCACCTTAGTCCACATGTGGCTGTGGCTACCGTGTTAGACAATCAAACAGAGAACACTTCCATCATTTCATTAGTTCTAATGAACAGTGCTGTTTTAGAGAAGCCACACTTTTTATACCTCCACAATCAGTCTCTCTAGTCCTTTACCAGTATTATTATCATTTTTAAGCTTTATTCATTTCATAAGAAGAAAAAAGGAGTCTCGGTTTAATTTAAAATTTTTTCTAATTGTAGTTGATCATTTGCCCCTTTTGTTAGCAATGCATTTCCCCTGGGAATTTACTCCTTTTGCTGGCCTTGCTGTTTCTCTAGGCGCGCCGGGAAGAAACCAGAGCAGCCCTGCATGTCCTGGTTGCCTCTCCATGGCCGCACTGCAGACCAGCGTATCTGGGGCCTCCACTGCACGAACGTGGGGAGAGTCTTTCCGGAGGATAATGACAGGTGCCGCACTTGGGGTTTCCACAGTTTTTTTTCCCATTTTTCTTCCCTTTGCTGCTCTGTTCATGCTGGATTCCTAGCTCTCCTACCTCGGCTTAGTCTAGGTATGGCTGGGGCTGTTTCCCTACCTCTCAGCGTGCCCCTTCCCAGCCCTGTGCTGCAGCCAGAGTGAGCGCAGTGCCCTGTGCCCAGCTGGTGCCTACTAAACATGCCACACGTTTGAGAAGCTCAGAAGGGAAAAGCGGAAAAATAGCTCATTTTGTTTTTAATGGAACATTTGGTTTCAGGCGCAGAGCCCATGTAAGTTTATATTAAGTATTTGCTCCCCAACAGCAAACGTGGTCCAGCCAACACTCTCTTATCCATGATTTATTCACACTTTTCTCTTCCTTGGTGGAGAACTGTGAAATGGGGAAGAAATGCTGTCAAAGGAACTATGAATAACGCATGAGTCAAACAGGTATCCAGGCTGCAGGCCCTTCTCTTGCTTTGCCTCACTCCCTAGCCAGGGTAAAAGCCAATCCCTGGAACCATGTGGGGATGCGGGAGCGGTGGGGACCTTACAGACACTTTCAAGGGCCATTGCCTAAAAAGGCTGCCCAAATTCAGCTGGAGGCAAACTGCCATCAGCAGGCAAAGTAGACTGAATGCTCGATAAAAGCACCCTTGCATCTCATCCCCAGGTAGGCCAAAATTGATCTTGTGAGCTAACGGTGATCTGGGAAGCAGGTTCATAAGCATTTGCCTTCCTGTTCGATGGCAGTAAAAGTGGACACACTCTAACTGTAGTTAAGATGAGAGCAGAGGCCGATGGGCATATTTGGCCTGCACTGCCACCGTGTGGTGGTGCTACGTTCAAATTCCAGGTGCTTCCAATGGCCCCAACATTAGAGATGATGGCCTCCTTGGGGTGCGGTCTGGATTTAACAGTCATGGCAGAGGTGCTTTTCTCGGGGAGCACGAACTAGCAGGAACCCCTGGGACCCGGCCGGCACTCTGTACTAGATGAAGCCCTCCTGCCTGGATATCCCGTCAGTCCTGGCAGCAGCGCCGTGCTGTCGCTGGTAGATCTCAGCTTTAGTGTGAAGACTGAGGCCCAGAGAAGCTGGCCATTGGCACAGGACAAGTCCTGGACTAAACCCGGAGGTTCCTACTCCAAATAGGGTAGTATAATTGATTATTATTACATCCAGCATGTATCAAAAATGCCAGAGAAATACATTGTACTGTATGGCATAACATATGGCATATACACTGGGTGGCATAATAAACATCCTTACCGCACACAGTATGTCACACACAGTACAGATACAGCCTCTACAGCTCCGTACTGACTCTATTTTCTCTAGTACTATACACCAGTGCTCACCACCCTTTGGGGCTTTTTTCTCTCTGTGAAAACAAGGCGATATTGGCTGATTCTTTGCAGTCCAGGATTCAATAAATGCTGTTACACAGTTTTGCTATTAAACCAATCGCCCTCTTTCCTGGGTCCCGGCACCCCCCCCATGGCCCTACTCGCCTCCTGTCCTGACCTGGTGTCATGATGGAGGTTTGCCTGCGGAGAGCCGACACGAGGACCCTGAGGCAGTAGGACTGAAGCCTTGTTTCCATCACAATCAGCCTTTTTTTTGGTTTGATTTTGTTTCAGTTTTTAAATGTCTTACCATTTCGGTGGTTCATAGCTAAGCCTCTGATGGATGGGGCCACCTCATCATTGAGCCAGAGTGTATTTTACAACCAACGTATTTTAAAGTGGGGACACTGAGAGGTTACCTTCTTCAGGATCAGAGGTGGGCCTGTCATTAGGCCAGATTTAAATATTCCAAGAGAAACTTTGTAGCCTTTGATTTGCAGGCAGGAATCTGGGGCTGTTATTACTCCTGTGGGTGGAGGCAATGCCAGCCTCAGTTGGGAGGACACTGCTGGCCCCATTTACCATTGGCAAAGGGGGGGATGCCTTTTCTTATAGCCAGAATCCTCATGGTTTCCTCAGAGAGCTCACAATGCATGACTTCACTTACAGCTAATGCTAATAGACTCATATACAGCCAATGATTTTAGAAATTAGGTCCACACCTTTGTCATGATGTAAGGAGCATTTTCAGGTGTTGGGAATTGTTTATATTTTGATGGTGTTGGAGTAGAAAAGTCTATATTTGTCAAAACCCATCAAACTGTACTTTTTAAAATGTCTTTTTAAATTTTTCTCAATTTTACTTTACTAAAAACATTTTATCTGTTCTTCTGCCTGTAATATGATTCTCATGTTCAGTTTCCTTAACTGTTTCTTCCTATTTGGCTAGTTGATAATAATAACTATCTCACTAGGTGTTTATAAAGGACACATTTGTAAAGAATGTGTGTTTCTGACCCAGTGATGCTTCGCACTGTCAGGTCCTGCACTTTTACAACTGAAATGGTGATGGTTTCTAAAACGAGACAGTTTTATTCTAACAATGAACACAATCCTTGGTCCAGACAGATGCTCTACCAGTGTTAAAGATGTGAACATGTGACCTCCCCTATTTGATACATCTAGTGTGCTCTCCCATCTCTATTCTGAAGAATGGAATATAAATTCCTTTTCACAGAATAGAAAGGCCTCAAGAACATGAGCTCTGGCCATCATCCCAAGGTGTCTGCAGCCACCATCCTGCACAATCTGACCCCACGGTATGGAAGGTGAAAGCGGCTTCACTCACTCACAGGAGATTTCCATGCCTGAGGCCCCTCCCTCCTCTGCAGCCTAGAGAACTCCACCCCATCCTGAAAGGCTGATTGCCTAGCACTACTACAGGGTTGGGAGCCCTCCCTGGACTTACTCATTTTTTTGCCTATGCATTTAATCCTCTTCCTTCTCTTCTATTCCATGAGCGCCGAGTACTTGCTTCATGCCAGGCACGTAGGTCTGTGCAGGCAAATCAGGGAGAGTGGGGCCAGGCAGGGGAAAGGTGAGCTGAAGCTTCACAGTATCTGCACATCTGACAAAACTGAGTCTTCCAATCCATGGACACATGGATTTATTTACTCTCTTCATTCTTCAAGTCTTCTTTAATTTATCTCAGCAATGTTTGGAAGTTCACAGGTTTTGTGCATCTTTCAACAAATTTATCTCTAAGAATTTCATGATTTTGATGTTATTCTAAATGGTATTGCTTACTTAGTTACAATTTCCAACTGTTTTTGCTACTACATAGGGATAGAATGGATGTTTATAAACCAACCTTGTATTCTGCAATCATGAATGGTTCAGAAAATGAGGACAGGCCCCCTCCATGGCATGTCTGCCAGAATGTCCAATAGGACCTCCAATTAGGCAACGTCTGTGACCTTTACCACAGTAGAGTTTGTCCCAGTTGCACTGACTCAGAACTGCTTGGTAAAAATGCCCTCCTCCTGCAGGATGGGAGTCCACCAGGCCAAGAGCTGGGATAGCCCTCCTGAGGGGGGTGAGTTGAGAAGACCCTGGTCAACCCACATGGCCCTGGTTGGGGAACCCCATGCTATTGGTGCCAAATTTCTGGGTTACCTTCCTATACACACTAAAAAGGCAGCAAATATAATTTTTAAATGCAGGCTTGCAGAGGGCTTACCTGAACATCACTGCTCTGGGAACCTCCCTGGTAGGTGGTGCAGAGAACTTCAGGCTTCTCTCCTCCTCAGCTTCCTTAAATTCCACAACCAATGAATAAGCCATGTTAAATTAACATTGACAGAACATCTCTTCAGATCAATCAATTTGCTACTAAAATCTGTTCTGTGATGAGTAAATCATTCTTAATAACCATAGTTAAGAAGCATACTTGAGAAAATAAGGAACTATTCCATTTTTTTCTTTCAAAGTTTGATTCAAAACTAGACATCTTGTGAAATACTAGGCATTCAGCCAGCACTCTGCAGGGAGTGTCTTCTGCAGTTAGTACCACACCCAAATGACCATTTCTTATATAGCATTTTAAACTTTCATCCTAAAAATAATGATATTAGCTCAGCCTGAAAGGACCAAACTAACGCCATGACAGGCCCCAGAAAGCCTCAGAAATCAGAGGGCTTGAGTTTCAGTTTCCCCGAAACCACCTGAAAGAATAGGAAAATTTTAAGTAGGCTCTGACCCTTGGCCTGAGTCATAAAAACCGGCCTGAACACAATGACACAATAGCTTGCAAATCCGTGCCTAGGTAATCCTCCCCAAAACTGATAGATTGTGAAGATAAAGCCCTGTGAGACCCTAATTGAAATATTTTTGCTATCGAATCATCAGCAGACCTCCCCCTTGCCTCCCCCTGGTTATGGTCCCTTTTTCCTTTAAAAACCTCCTGTAATTTCTGTTCGAGGTCGGACTCTGCTCCTGCGTGAGTTATGAGTCTTGACCCCAGCGCGCTGGTGGAATCAATAAACCTCTTGCTGTTTGCATCAAGACTGGTCTCTTGTGAGTATTTGGGTCGCCGTCCATCCCGGGGCTGAGCAGGGCCTGTTTTCTGGGTCTTATATTTCGGGGCTTGTCCAGGATCTGTGGCCACCCTATTCTCCAGAGACCCACTTGGAGGTAAGCAAAGGATCCTTAAGTTTCTGTGTGTGCTGGCGCCTGTTTGTTCTGTCAGATATCTGGGTCTGTGAAAAGCGCTTTCGGTTTGGCAGCTGCTAGCCGCTCCCGTAAGGGAAAGGAAAGCTGTGGTAAGGCAGACGTGCCAGGGGCCACAAGCTGCAACCCTGGGGGACGCCCCTGGGTGTGAAATGGGGGATTTTTCCACCCGTCTGTTGGAAGGGGAAAGGGTCCGGTTTGAGCAACGGAGGGACCCTCCCCCGTCTGAATACCTCTCGTGTCTGTGGAAAACGAGAGGAGGAAAGTGTTTGTTGGCGTCTTTTGTCATTTTGTGGCTTGCTGTTTTTGTGTATTTAGAAACGACCAAAATGGGACAGACTGTGACAACCCCTTTGTCTCTGACTTTGGACCGCTGGACGGACGTCAAGAATAGGGCCCATGACTTGTCTGTAGAAGTTAGAAAAAGACAATGACAGACCCTCTGCTCGACTGAATGGCCGGCCTTCAATGTAGGTTGGTCTCCTGAGGGTACTTTTAACAGAGAATTAATTTTTGCAGTTAAGAATCTTGTTTTTCAGCCAATACCCAATTCTCACCCTGACCACCAACCCTACATCATGTAACCAATAAGGAAAACTGCTGTTTTGATTGTTTCCTTTCATCATGTACTTCTTTGTCCATATTGTGTAAAAGTAATTTCTCATAACAAAAGCTGTCTTCCTCTCTTCTCTGAGTATTAAAGTGAACAACTGAGCAGTAGAGGGTTTGGACTTGTATCCCTGCCATCCCTGGGCAGCCCCTGCAGCAGAAGATGGCAGAGGTGTTACAGCTACAGAAGATGGGGGTGGGAGGGAGGAATCCAAGTGATCCTGGCCTCAGAAATTCAGGCCTGCCTGTATTCATTTACAGGGAGATTTTTCTAAATGGAAGAATCTCATTTCAGAGTATGGGGAGAGGTCTGTTAATTTATTGTTAACTTTTTGAAATTGGATTACAAAATGTCTGCTCCTTCAGCTTGGGCTGGACAGTTGATTTAATAAACTAGGCAGCTTCTTGTATACTTTGGCAATAAGCTTTCTTAACAGGCAAAGCTTCTCTTGTAAGAACTGGAAGCATTTGCTTTTTTTTCAGTTCGTATCCAGTGTTTTTTAAAGGGGCCAAAGATTGACTTTGCACTGTATTTTTCCACTGCAGTTAATGGGCCACTGATTCCCCCCACACCCAAGTTATCAAGCCTCTCTCCTTCCCTCCCTCTCTCTGTTTCTCTCTTTGGAAATGTACTTGATTTGAGAGACTGCACTGTTTCTGCAGGGTGGGGGAGTCAGCATGGAGCAGGTATATAAGGCCAGCAATACACTTTCAGCAAGGCTCCCTCACTTGCACTCTCCTGTAAGTCAGTAAATTGTTATATATTACAACTTCCTCCCATAAGTCTTTTTAAAATGTGGATAGATGGGACCTTACTGAAATTGTGTATCATACTATGGGTAATATCTTTTTCATATACTTATTAAAGTGTGAAGTTGTTTTGCTTGTACCATTCCAGTTTTGAGCTGCAATAGTTCATTGTTGTAATTGAAGAAAATATTTCTTCATAAATAACTTTAAAGATGAACACATACAACTGAATATAGAAAATCTTTCAATAATTGTAATTATAAGGGAGAAACTGATGTTTACTTTGATCTTTAAAATTGTGGCACCTCTTAACCTTTTAGTCATATTTGTCTGAAGTTCTTATTTTTCCAGTATGTCTAAACCAAAGTTTCAAGTGTTGGTACTAAATAGAAGCAGAACTGCAGGAACCCCGAAACCTAAAATATATCCTGAAGTAGAATCCCCTCCCGAATGGCCGGAACCTTACCCTACCCCATATTATCTTGAACAGGTGATAGAACCTGCTCCAGCCCCTGAGCCACAACCTGCTCAGCCGGTAGTGCAACAAAGGGAAGAAGAAGGGCCCAATGCTCCCCCTTTACCAGCAGCAGCGGGGGGCCCAGCGGCGGGTACCCAAAGTCATAGAGGGGCCCCTCCTGGGGATGGGCCGGATTCTACTGTAACCCTCCCACTTAGAGTTTATGGCCCTCCCATGCCGCCCCCTGGAGTCCAACCCATGCAGTATTGGCCATTTTCTTCTGCAGATATATATAATTGGAAGGCTAATCATGCTTCCTTTTCAGAAAATCCTGTAGGACTTACTGGATTAATAGAGTCTCTCATGTTCTCCCACCAACCCACTTGGGATGATTGCCAGCAACTGTGGCAGTCTCTTTTCACCACGGAAGAGAGAGAGAGAATCCTGTTGGAAGCCCGGAAAAATGTTTTAGGAGACAATGGGCAACCCTCCCAACTTCCCCATGTGATAGATGCTGGATTCCCGCTGACTTGACCCAACTGGGACTTCAACACTCCGGAAGGTAGGGAGAGGTTGACTGTCTACCGCCGGGCTCTGGTGGCAGGTCTCAAGGGGGCTGCACGATGGCCCACTAATCTGGCTAAGGTAAGAGAAGTTCTTCAGGGGCCCACTGAACCGCCCTCAGTTTTTCTTGAGCGCCTTATGGAGGCTTATAGGCGCTATACTCCTTTTGATCCCACCTCTGAGGGACAGCGGGCAGCCGTAGCTATGGCATTTATAGGGCAATCAGCTTCTGATATCAAAAAGAAGCTGCAGCGCGTTGAAGGATTGCAGGATTTTACTTTACAGGACCTAGTGAAGGAGGCTGAGAAAGTGTATCACAAAAGAGAGACAGAGGAAGAGAAAGAAGAAAGGGAAAAGAGAGAGAGAGAGGAAAGGGAGGATAGAAGAGACAGAAGACAGGAGGAAAACTTATCTAGAATTTTGGCCACAGTGGTAGGAGAGAAAGAAAGAGGATTTCAAGGGCCTAGGCAGGTAGGGAACCTGAGCAACAGGGGCCAGAAGACAATGAGAAGCATGGGCAGACCACCCCTTGACAAAGATCAATGTGCCTACTGCAAGGAGAGAGGGGGAGTAGCCAGGGGAGTTCTTACCCAGGCCTTGGGACCCTGGAAGAGGCCGGTGGCATACCTGTCAAAGAAACTGGACCCAGTGGCCAGCGGATGGCCATCCTGCTTAAAGGCCATTGCAGCAGTCGCGATCCTGATCAAGGACGCTGACAAACTAACTATGGGACAACAGGTGACTGTTATTGCTGCCCATGCCTTAGAAAGTGTTATCCGTCAACCTCCTGATTGGTGGATGACGAATGCTGGCATGACTCACTACCAAAGCTTACTGCTGACGGAGAGAATCATTTTTGGCCAGCCTGCCCTCCTTAACCCCACTACCTTACTGCCTGAGGACACTGAGGAGCCAGTTGTTCACACTTGTGCAGACATACTGGCTGAGGAAACTGGAGTCAGAAGTGACCTCACAGACACCCCCTGGCCTAACGGTACCACCTGGTTCACGGATGGCAGCAGCTTCGTAGTTGAAGGTAAGAGGATGGCTGGGGCTGCAGTAGTAGATGGAGAGCAGACAGTGTGGGCAAGCAGTCTACCTGAAGGGACCTCAGCTCAGAAGGCAGAACTCATAGCCTTGATACAGGCTTTGAGGCTAGCTGAGGGGAAAGCCATCAATATCTACACGGATAGTAGATATGCCTTTGCCACAGCACATGTACATGGTGCCATCAATCGGCAGAGAGGATTACTGACATCGGCAGGTAAAGAGATTAAAAATAAAGAGGAAATTCTGAGTCTATTAGAGGCAGTGCATTTGCCTAAAAAGGTGGCCATCATACACTGCCCTGGGCACCAAAAAGCCACCGATAAGATAACTAAAGGAAATCAGTTGGCTGATCAGACAGCAAAGAAAGCTGCTCACGGAACCTCAATATTGCCAGCAATGAGTGACTATGAGACAGAGCCCAGCCCTGAGGGATTCCAGTATACTAGAGAAGATTGCCAAGTCATGAATCGCCGAGGGTACACTATAGAGATGCCTCAAGGATTAAGAAAGACAGAAAATGGGAAAATCATATTCCCCCAGAGGGAGGCTAGAGAATATGTGAAACAGGTACACCGGCTCACCCATCTGGGGACCAAACACCTAAAGAAGACAATAAAATCGTCCCCCTACTATGTAATAAGACTTCCTGAGGTTGTCAAGGCTGTAGTTAAACACTGTTTCCCCTGTGCCATGACGAATGCAGGCTCCAACCAATGCCCCCCTGGACAAAGATTGCGGGGTGATCGACCTGGAGCCTACTAGGAAGTAGACTTTACTGAAATAAAACCTGCCAGATATGGGAATAAATATCTACTAGTTTTTATAGATACTTTCACAGGATGGGTAGAAGCATACCCAACTAAGACAGAAACTGCTAACATTGTGGCCAAGAAGATTCTAGAAGAAATTTTTCCCAGGTTTGGAATCCCTAAGGTAATCGGATCTGACAACGGGCCCGCCTTCGTTGCTCAGGTAAGTCAGGGACTGGCCAAACAACTGGGGTTTGAATGGAAATTACATTGTGCATATAGACCCCAAAGCTCAGGACAGGTAGAGAGGATAAATAGAACTCTAAAAGAGACCTTAACTAAATTAGCCTTAGAGACCGGCGGGAATGACTGGACAGCTCTCCTTCCCTTTGCCCTGTTCCGGGCAAGGAACACCCCAGGGCGTTTTAGATTAACCCCCTATGAGCTTTTGTGTGGGGGACCGCCCCCCCATGTAGAAGTAGGAAAGGTGCATAACCCTGATGCTGTTCTCTCTCAACCTTTGTTTGTTCACCTAAAAGCCCTAGAAGTAGTTTGCCAGCAGGCATGGGAACCACTGAAAGAGGCTTACTCCACTGAAACCACCACCGTCCCTCACCATTTCCAAGTGGGAGACGCTGTCTACGTACGCAGACACCATGTTGGGAGTCTTGAGCCTCAGTAAAAAGGACCCTACCTAGTCCTGCTGACAACCCCCTCTGCAGTAAAGGTCGAAGGAATAGCGGCCTGGATCCACGCATCCCACCTAAAAGCTGCACCAAAGGCAGAGGAAGATGAGTCCTGGCACGTAGAAAAGACTGATAATCCTCTTAAGCTTCGCTTACACCGTAAGCCCGACCCTTCCTAACCCCCATTCTCCCCAGCTGCTTACCTGGCTCCTTATTGACTAGAAAAATCTCTGACTTCTTTATCAGAGGTAGTATTGCAGAATAGGAGAGGACTAGATCTGTTGTTTTTATTTATTTTTATTTTTTATTTTTTTAAAATATAATTTATTTTATTATCATTAATTTACAATTACATGTGCAATATTACGATTATTAAACTACCCCTTCATCAGGTCCCCCCCACCAACCCCATTATAGTCACTGTCCATCAGCGTAGTGAGATGCTATAGAATCACTACTTGTCTTCTCTGAGTTGTACTGCCCTCCCCGTGCCCCCCCAACATTACATCTGCTAATCGTAATGCCCCTTTTTCCCTCTTATCCCTCCCTTCCCGCCCATTTTCCCCAGTCCCTTTCCCTTTGGTAACTATTAGTCCGTTCTTGGGTTCTGTGAGTCTGCTGCTGTTTTGTTCCTTCAGTTTTTTTCTTTGTTCTTATACTCCACATATGAGTGAAATCATTTGATACTTGTCATTTTCGGCTTGGCTTATTTCACTGAGCATAATACCCTCTGGCTCCATCCATGTTGTTGCAAATGGTAGGATTTGTTTTCTTCTTATGGCTGAATAATATTCCATTGTGTATATGTACCACATCTTCTTTATCCATTCATCTACTGATGGACATTTAGCTTGCTTCCATTTCTTGGCTATTGTAAATAGTGCTGCAATAAACACAGGGGTGCATCTGTCCTTTTCAAATTGGGCTGCTGCATTCTTAGGGTAAATTCCTAGGAGTGGAATTCCTGGGTCAAATGGTATTTCTATTTTGAGTTTTTCGAGGAACCTCCATACTGCTTTCCACAATGGTTGAACTAATTTGCAGTCCCACCAGCAGTGTAGGAGGGTTCCCTTTTCTCCACATCCTTGCCAACATTTGTTGTTGTTTGTGTTTTGGATGTTGGCCATCCTCACTGGTGTGAGGTGATATCTCATTGTGGTTTTAATCTGCATTTCTCTGATGATTAGCGAAGTGAAGCATCTTTTCATGTGCCTGTTGTCCATCTGAATTTCTTCTTTGGAGAAGTGTCTATTCATGTCCTCTGCCCATTTCTTAATTGGATTATTTGCTTTCTGTTTGTTAAGGTGCAAGAGTTCTTTATATATTTTGGATGTCAACCCTTTATCAGATACGGTTTTTATGAATATATTCTCCCATACTGTAGGATGTCTTTTTGTTCTACTGATGGTGTCCTTTGCTGTACAGAAGCTTTTCAGCTTGATATAGTCCCACTTGTTCATTTTTGCTTTTGTTTCCCTTGCCTGGGGAGATATGTTCATGAAGAAGTTGCTCATGTTTATGTGCAAGAGATTTTTGCCTATGTTTTTTTCTAAGAGTTTTATGGTTTCATGACTTACATTCAAGTCTTTGATCCAACTTGAATTTACCTTTGTGTATGGGGCTAGACAGTAGTCCAGTTTCATTCTCTTACATGTAGCTGTCCAGTTTTTCCAACACCAGCTGCTGAAGAGGCTGTCATCTCCCCATTGTATATCCAAGGCACTTTTATCAAATATTAATTGACTGTATATGTTTGGGTTAATGTTTGGATTTTTTCTTCTGTTCCACTGGTCTGTGGGTCTGTTTTTGTGCCAATACCAAATTGTCTTGATTACTGTGGCTTTGTAGTAGAGCTTGAAGTCAGGGAGTGTAATTCCCCCTGTTTTATTCCTCCTTCTCAGGATTGCTTTGGCTATTCGGGGTCTTTTGTGGTTCCATATGAATTTTAGAATTATTTGTTCAGTTCATTGAAGAAAGCTGTTGGTAGTTTGATAGGGATTGCATTGAATCTGTAGATTGCTTTAGGTAGTATAGCCATTTTGACAATATTTATTCTTCCTAGCCAAGAGCATGGGATGCATTTCCATTTGTTGGTGTCCTCTTTAATTTCTCTTAGGAGTGTCTTGTAGTTTTCAGAGTACAGGTCTTTCACTTCCTTCGTTAGGTTTATTCCTAGGTATTTTATTCTTTTTTTTTTTTTTTTGAATGGAATTGTTTTTCTAATTTCTCTT
>JAVSCE010008775.1:0-24172 GCA_032199065.1 Smutsia gigantea | reverse complement strand
TTTCAATATAAAATTGTGTAAATAAATTCTAAATTCTAGAAATAGTTTCAGCTAACATTTATTTTCTCTACCTGGAACAGGTATAGAGTAATGGTAGTTTCATTTGTTAAGGCAATACTGGCGAAAGACAACATTAATATCCTATTTTTTGCCGTAATAGTATTTTTTGTGATATATGAAATAGCTGTCTTAGATTTGAAAATCCCTGTGAGCCGTGTAATTAGGCCTCTTTCTATATAGTTTTACAGATAAATACACATTGTTTGAAATTTTTTCCTTGATGATGCCAATATCGTAGATATAAAAGAAAAGCTTTTGATATGACTATATTTACAGTGGTGCTGTTAGAATTTATAAAAATGAGATGATATTAAGAAACATGAGCAAATTTGATCAAATGTTAGCTTTATAGCTTTTTCCCCCAAATGATTCTATCCAATAACAATGGCATGAATCCAAAGCCAAAGAAAAATAGTTTTACCTAAATTATTGATAAAAAAGCTGAAACAAATAAAATTAAGCTGACCTTTTAATAAATGTCTGTTTATTGATTTCAATTCACATTTTTCGTTTTCTGAGCAATGCTGAGGAGGCCTATTAGAATACAAGCATGTGTAATAACTTGGGCACAACCATTTTTCTTTCTTTTGTGTGTCATTACTGAAGATTGAAGCAAGCTTCACCTAAGTGTAGTGATGCAAAAATAATAGTATCCTAGTCTGGCTGCACAAGAGCGGAGGCAAACGAGGGCTTCATATTAACGTGCCTTCTAGGTAGCTGACATGACGCATCTAGTCAGACGTAAATAATGACAGACGGAAACTATCATGAGGTCTGCGAAGCATCAACATACTGCTATCATTTTCTCTCTAACCTTGCCTTGCTAGCAGCTCTCAGCCTTACAGGCTGAGAGATCATTTAAAAAGCAAATCCTAATGACTCTGCCCACTGTAACAACAGTCAGCCAGATTGGCATCAATTTAGCTCAGTTTAGAAACTCAGGATAGCAGCCTTTTGGACTTGTGACACTGTAAACTCGTTCTCCACAAACCAACCCCTGGCCCCAGCACTACCCCTTCCCCATGGCTATTTCCACACCTTGCAAAAATAGTCTCTCTGGGAGGAAAAGGTCCCATCTCAGTTATCTGGCTCTCTGTACATAATCTCTTAGGCTGCACCTGTTTTCCTGGACTACTTCATTTGGTGCAAAATGGCTGAAGTTCCCTCCCCCCTCTTTTCAGGTGACACACATTATTTTGTGTATATTATGTATGCACCGGGTAACAGTGGGTAAATAACATCCCAGTGACCCTGTAGCTTAAGACTAACATGGTTATGGTTCAGATAAACATGTCTGTACATGGCTGCCATAATCAATGTGGAATGGCAGAACAATTTGGCAGATGCAGTCCCTGGAAGATTAAAAAAAAAAAAGGCTGTCTTGTCCAGACTCAATAGAATCTATTCACCAAGAAATCTGTGATAAAGCAGTGGCATGTTTTATATGTTAAGGCAGCAATGACTTGGCAAGCCAGTGGGAAGTGAAGCCTATGTACAATAGGATCATAGCATTATCACTTTGCAAATCAGCTCAGGGCTTTGCCTGCATTCTGGCCGAAGGGCCCGGGTTTCTGAGCACTCTTAGCTGGCGACCTGAAAAGGCAAGGAGCTCAGACTGCTGGCTGTGAGTGTAAATGTGAGAGGATAATTGTCGTGAATCTCCTTCTGCTTGGTTAAAAAACTTTGCATATGTGTGTTTTTACTGTTATAGGAGGCTTGGAGGTGTATGTATGAGCTTGTGCATGTGCATGAGTGTGGGCTGGGGAGGGCAGGTCAGGAAGCAGGAAAGGACGGGGACTCTCACAATAGCCCATCCTAATGGACAGCCACTGATCTCATTTCATAACACTTTAATCTCCAACTAAACATCTTACTTACCTTGTGTAAAAGAGATGCCAAGTTGAAATAAATAATAAACACACAATATTTTAAGGACTTTTGAATTTTGCATGGTAATAAATATTAATGCAACTTGTGACTCCCAAAGAAAATAGAAGGCACTTAATTCTGTTGTTGATACCAGGTACTATGCAGGTTGATTTCCCGAGGCGAAAGTGAAAAATGCACTATTTGGACTTAAATTTAGATTTAATAAATAACTAATTTAGGATCTTGTTCTATATGCAACAATATAATCACAAGGCATTCGTTTTTAAAAGGTTTCATTTATTCTTGTGAGCTTAATTATTGCAAGGAAACTGTGAGCAATTTGTTTTTTACCAGTGTCTGATTTCTGAGAATGGTTATTAAATATTAAATGGATGCATAATTCAGGCAATTAAGAAAGTAATCACACAAAGTAATGTAATGGAAGTTAATTATTACTGCATAAGCAAATAGTTCATTAATGCTAGTAGTTGCTATGGCTGCATTCTTAATACATGCAGAACTGAAGCATGAATCCTCTGTGTATTCAAGGAGCTCGTAGGAAGTCTAGTGGTACAGAGAGAGTGCCACTAATGAAAAACAGAGGCAAATAAGGCCGTATTGACCCTTGACTTGTCTAAATAAGGTGGGATCATCATTACTTAAGAGAGTTTTATCGAAACCACGACTGCACCAACTGCTTATCATTTTTTTGGCTCCAACACAAACTGTTACTTAAATCAAGGAGAAACCAAACGGAATTCAGCTTGTTAGAATAAAAACCACCAATTGTACTTCTCCTGTTGTTGTTTTTAATCAACTCTTGTTAAACAGCTGAAGTCATCAGTTTGTAACTTAAAAAGACTCCATAGATTATTCTTTTCATGAAAACATAACAGCTAGTAACAGATCTTGTTTTGTCCTGCCATTCAACCCCTGTTGAAAATTCTGACGCTTCTTTGCTAACACTATCTCCCTCAAGCATTATGCTCTATAATGTCCATTTTATATTAATTCAACACATACGGGAGCTGGTGCTCTTTAGACCTTGTGCTGCTTGAGGCACTGAGGTGGCGGGAAATAGGACAAACTAGACAGAAAGGGACGAGAACCAACGATGGAGAGTATTCAGCCCCGAGCCCCAGAGGAGACCCAGTCCGTTATGGGTTTGCTTTCTAACTACCCAGAACTGCCCAGGACTCATGCCCACCAGCGGCAATGGCAACGTCGGTTCCATCTCATCACAGAATTTCACACAGAGGAAGGCAGTGCCATTAGGTCAGTGTTTGTCCACCATTCTGTTTAGACGCTGACCCACAATAAGCCTTAGGTTACCTGCTTACAATGACATGACTAAGCCCTGCCCACCACCTTGCAGGCTGGGGGCTGTGCTAGGCGAGCATGGTTGAGGTCAAGGGACACTGGTCCTGTCAAAGGGATACTTCCAGCCATTCAAAGGCAGGCTCCTCTTCATTCAAAGGGCTTGGCTTGCCACTGAGGGAATTAAAAAGGGTGCACAAAGCAGACTCCATCTCTGCTCCAGGCAAGTAGCATACAGTACCCTCAGAACACTGGTTCTTTCAACCTCTCGGTGGTCATGGAGCTCTTGGACACTGATGCACCTAGGCATTTACATAAAACTCTGCATTCAATTTTAGAGCATTCGTTGTCTCTGTAACCTTACTCATGGATCTCAGATTTAAGATCTTTTGTTTTGGAGGAAACCAGTGTTTTCAAACAGACAGTGAACATTTAGGAGATAATCTGTTTGGCTTTTGGGCATATAGACTATAAATACAGCAGAGGGGCTGAGGGGGTCTGAGTACTTTGAGGAAGGCTCAGTGGAGCAAATGAGCCTTGAGCTTGACATTGAAGGATGGCTAGTATTTTGAGGCCAAAGGCAGAGTATTTTGTGTGGAATAGCATGGGCAAAGGAAGAAAGGAAAGACTTCATTCATTCATTAACACATTCATTCATTTAAAAAATACCAAGCACCTACTGAATTAGATAATCGGGGTAGTAAAGACAAGACATGGTTCCCTTGCCTCAAAGAATTTATAGTCTAAAGATAGAAGACAGCAAGTATATAAATAACTATGTTACAGGGAAAATGTAATTGTTCTGAGCCAAATCCAAAGAACTATAGGAGAAGGATAAATTCAGTTAGGGGGTTTCAAAATGCTTAATGTAGGAGACATGTTTCAGCAGGGCATTATGCAAGGAAACTGTGCAATTATACGGACAGATGTAAGGCACGTCATGATCTCACCTTTGGTTTGGACATCATTCTTCAGAAACAGAGGAGGGAAACAGTTTAGGCAAAGTCAGGAAGGTGGGGAAATGTGCTACATGTTTAGCTTGAATAAAGCACAGGCTCTAAGGAGAGAAAGCTTTGTAAGGTGAATGGGGTCAGGCTGTGGATGCTCTTAAATGACAAGGAAAGGAATTTGAGTAAATCATGGAGAATCATAGATTTTTCCTTACTGTGGGATTCAGGAGGGTGCACCTGGGTGCAACTCAGGAAATGTTGGAGTGGAGTGGCCCTAGCAGTGGGGAGGCTTCAGGCTGTTGCAATAATGCAGGAGCGACTTGTTGGTATATGTCTGAGGGAATGAACCTGGTGAACAAGAGAGGGTGAGTAGTAGAGGGGGAGGCATGGGAATGTCTAATTCACACCGGCTGGGGCAGAGATGGGACATGACTCATGGGTCGTTTTCTGAAGGAGACATGGTTTTTACTACTAGGAAGGAAGTGGGCATGTCATCATGACAATGGACTTCCATGGCATCTCTGCCACTCTCTTCTGAAGAAGCATTCTCAGAAGGATAGGATGTGCCCACCAGCTGTACCATTTATACATCTCAGTATCTGCCCATTATTCATCTAAGTATCTCCTCATTCAAAGCAGTGTTTGCTGCACAACACCCAGTGCATGAGCCCAGATCATTCCCCTAACTCTTTGGTCTTTAAGCTAAATTGTTACTCTGTCAAGGGCAGGGTTCCCTGGAGTAGGTGTGAGGCTTTCAGAATTTGGGCTTCTCCTCCTGTCTCTGATTTAGGAACAGCCTTGTCTTTCAGTTTAAGTGGACTCTTCTACATCACTTCATTTTCTCTCTCTAAATATGAGGGCTAAATTGGGAGGATGTTATTACTTCTATTTTGCAGATGAGACTCAGTGGAGATAAAGGCCTAGTTTAAGATTACATAGCTAGCAAAAGATGGCCCCAAGATTAAAACTTTCCACCCCAAGATGGTATTGATGTTTATAACACCCCTAAGTGAAAGGCAGCCTCTTTTCTCTACACTGATCCATAGAAATTCTTCCAGGCTCACTTCTAACATATATAGGCTAAACTTCAGGAAAAACATTTGAAACTTCAAGCTTCTGTTTTGTTTCAGGGACTACTCAATTCTCCCATTCAATATTAGATCCAGTCTTTACTCTCACAGAGATTTCTAATGCTGGCAAGCTTGTATTTCATCTCATGTTTTCTGCTGAGGTACTTGGCTCACTCTGTAACAGAGCTCAATCAAATTCCTTCTCTGCATAGTTCCTCTTCTTGGAAGCAAGTCTTTCACCCCTTTCCAAGTCACTGATGACTTTAACTGTCAGAACTTTTCCCAGCAATACAAAGCGGGCACTTTGCTTGCTCACCTGTATATCTGGGTTCCATTGCACGTCTCAAGGCCGGTGGTTTATTAAACTAACCTAAAAGTTTCCAAAAAGTCTCCAAGGACTTCCAAAGTTCAGCTGCTTCTTCCTCATGATGAAGTGAAATGTTATCAGATTATAGAATTTTGCTGTCATGTTTGACATTGTCGCATCTGATGTCACAAAACTCTCCATTAACACCTGCCAGATTAGCTGCTAATCCATTTCTTTCTCTTCACATTTGAAATCTGTAAGCCCTGGAAAAGCAAGCAGCTGCCACTTGGGCTGAAGGATACTAGGCTGTTGTAACGGGCCTTTGCAATGTCACCGTAGGTCTGTGCCCAGTTCCCTTCTGGCAGTCTTCATTGTGATGGGGGTGGCAGGTGAGGGGCAGAGTTGAAAGGAAAATCCCCATCTCTTGTGGACTCAGAGCGGGCCTGCACAGCTCTCATTAGACAGCACTGAAGCTGCCAGAGACAGGCTTAGCTCTCACACGGGGCTCTCGTGTTAAACCCTCTGCATCACCACAGTGGGAGAAAAACACGCCTTATGGGGACTCATGACTAATTCCCTACATCATGTCTAATGTGTCCCACGGTGCTAACTTCAGCACACCTGCCTCCACTGCTGGTAAGGTAATGAGAGTGATTGTGAGTTACTGGTCACTGACAACATTTATAATATTCTTCAACTTACTGTCATTGCATAGGTCAGTGTGCAGTGCTCACTAGGAGTGGGTGAGTTCCGTCACCCTCGGAGCCCCAGTTTTATGGGTACTTGGTTGGGGAAGTGGTTCAAAACCCTTTATAAAGGAGGTGGATGCATTTGGAAAGGTTCTGGGTGTCCCGTGATACCCTGTTAAATTTTGTTACTAATTATATCAGCAAGAGGTAATTATAGCACTCTGAGGCCAGAGATTTTAAAATCATAATCATTCAGGAAATTTGGCCCATAAAGAAGGTATGCATTGACCTGGATAACTGGGATGGTTGAGGGAAAGTGTGGGGGTGCTGTGGGATAGGGGGCTTGGAAATCCAGTTTGCTTGAGTTCAGTTAGCAAGCTGGGGTGCAGCCCATTCATAGCTGCCATTTTCAAGTCTGTGCTAAGGAGTTTGAGTGCAGCTGCATTAGGGATGCATTTCTTAATTTTAGAGAACCAAAAATTACCTAATCCACTCAGGAATATATCTAGAATGATTATTTTATTTTTCTTTCTTAAATCGTTTTTCTGTTTTGGTGGTTTCTCAGAAAACAGAGCTGACATTCAGTTAAAAGGGAAACAAGAAATATGAATTTCCTATGAGCAGCATTTCAGGATAATGTAGGTTTTTTTATACCTAGTAGCCAAAGATAAATGCAGTGCAGTGAAACACAAGTATGCCTGGACTCTCTTCAGAAGAGCTCTTTAGACTTAGTCTCCTAATACTATCTCTATCCGCTGTTGCCTTTCTGCCATGGGAGCCTGCTGCTTCCTTTCCTGAGAGGCACACCAAAGGAGGGGTCAAGAGTGGGGTCAAGGATCCTTGATTTGCTTTCTGGCTCCTCCAGGATTATCTTGGGTATCACTTAAAGTATCACTAGTTGCTGTAACAAATAAACCCCAAGTTATCAGTGCTTTGACACAATGGAAGTTTATTTCGTACCATGCTGGTGTTTCTGGTGAGCCATCTTTCATGTTGTGATTCAGAGATGAAACTCCTTCATCTTGTGGTTCTTGCATCTCTTAGAATCTCAGCATCTTTTGCATCCAGCCAGCAGATGAATAGGGAGCACTGAGAAAACACAGCTAGTGAGAGATACATGTTGCTTCCACGGCTTTCTATTGGTGAAGACTAATCACATGGCATCACAAAACTGCAAGGAAAGCTGGGAAATATAGTCTCTGGTTGGGCAGCTGGATTCTCTGGAGGAGGGAGCACAAACGTTGGTGAAAATTAAATATTCTTGCAACCCTTGGCCAAGATATTTCAACATTAGCTGCTAATCTGTACTCCGGTTTGGTCCCCAACCTTAATGTAGAGACACTACCTACTTTATTAAGTTGATATATAGATTAAATTAGATAAGATATATAAAATGTTTGGCATACTGAAAGTACTTAATAAAAATTAGCCTCTATTTCAACAATTGTTATTGTTGTTAATTTTTCCTTGAGTTACTTTATTACTCTGCAACAGAGATATCCATAATTAATATCTCTCATTACTCTAATCAAAATAACTAGTGAAACAATATGTGATAAGGCTCATGTTTATTTTACGAACAAAGAGAATCTATTTGATGGGATGTAAAACTACCCAGTGTGACCAGCAGACAGTCCCTAAAGGATGTGAAGCTGGCCTATGAAATCACGGCCCCTGCCCCACTCCTGCTGTTTGAAAATCTCAGAGGGAATGACAGAACAGTTCATCATTTCATTGTCTACATACGATTTTCCAGTATTTATTTCCATACAATTTCCATCAGAAATTACAGGAAGGTTTTATCTTTGAATTTGTATCTATATGTATTTAAAAGACTCAAAAAAAAAGCATTTTTCAACCCTTGATGTGATTCAGCTCTATTTCAATAAAACTGTTTCATGAATAACAGCCAATTTAGTAAGGACAATTTTTTTGGCTGCTAAACTCCTTTTTCAGAGGGCGTGTTCACCAACAAGAATCTTGGGAAAGTATAAAGAAATGAATGAAGATAATCAAGAAACAATTTTATACATGGAAGTGCAGGATTATGCCACTCTGTGTAGGGCTGCTTAGATTCCATAAGCTGCACCCACGTCAGGCCAAACAACATCACGTGTGACCCAACCTGCCTGGCTGGAAAGGTAGAAGTCAGCACCAGATAGAAATGGGCGCTGTTAGCAGAATGCCTGGTGGGGGAGATCTTGGCTTCACTCTTAATTACACCTGCACAACACTGGCAAAGTTATGTAACATTTCTAAAACTTGGTCTTCTCATATCTATGCCGGGATAAGAATAACGTCTGCCTTACATATTTAATCAATGTAATTTTTGTGATGTACTTAGCACAGGGTTTGCCTCATAATAACAGCACGTACTTATATGC
This sequence comes from Smutsia gigantea, assembly GCA_032199065.1. Lineage (NCBI taxonomy): Eukaryota > Metazoa > Chordata > Mammalia > Pholidota > Manidae > Smutsia > Smutsia gigantea. The sequence continues at coordinate 15,526 of JAVSCE010008775.1, read as the reverse complement.
TCTGCCTGAAGAGTTTTTCTTGTATTTACTCATTTAACCCTCATAATAACTCTATGGGGATATATACTATAATTATCCCATTTCAAGGGTTAGGAAACTGAGGCCCAAAGGGGTTGTATAGTCTCCCCAAGACCATATAATTAGTTAAAGGGTGAAGTCAAATTCAAACCCATGCCCACTGGCTCCAGAGTACATGCTCTTAACCTGTTTTATGCTGTCTCTTCATAAAAGCTCAGAAAGGTTATCCTTTACTTACGTTTTCATTAAAAGGTAGAGTTTAGGAATTTAATTCAGGAATGTTTGATAACATAGCTTTTAAACTGGGGATATTATAGGATAAGAGCCTGGAAAAACTTAGCTCATCAATCTGTATTGAGTTAGAAAATGAGTGAATTGGTGTATGGATGAAAACAAATCTTTCGTGATCTGAAGCTGAGAACTATACCCTGGAAATTAGCATTGCTTGGAAGAAATGAACATTGTACTACAGTGTGTCACACTGAGCATGCAGTGACAGTTCTAATGCACTAGTTGCATTTCAGTCATGGGAACCTCCCTGCTGAGTCTCAGGTTTCACATGGAGGAAGGCTGCCACCTCTTGAGAAGCCCTCAGTGTGATGGTCCTATGTCAGTGATGTGCATGCAAAGGTGGTTTGCCCAAATGCAGTGCTGGCCCATGTAAATCACATTCTGATCTGACTTTCTAAAGCCACATTTGGTGTTCCATTAACAGCATGTAGGAGGCCCGAGCGTCCTCTGCATTATGCTGATTGTTTAAGCATGACAGGTTATTACTTCAGTCAGAGGGGTAATGTAGGTGGGTAAAAAAAAAAAAGTAGGGCACAAACACAGTTTCCTAGTTTTTGAGAAGCAATTATAAATAGATGAGAAGCCATAAAAATATTGCACATGGGATGGCTTATCAGTAGGACTGAAAAGGCAGCTGGAACTCATGCAGCCAAGAGCAGGAGTGGCTCAAAGCTGACAAGTCTACAGCGATGATTTAAAAATAGCCATGGTAATTCTGCAGCAAAACAGAACAATGAAACCAAGAGTCACAGTGCTCAAAAAAGACATTGGCCTAACACAATGCTCTTTCGTTGGGTAAGCTATTTTCATAGCAAACCCAAATTTCAAAATGTCAGCCTGATAAATAGGGGAGATCTGAGAGGGTAAAGTCAAGGTGTTTTGGTTTAATACTTAAAGAAAAAAAGAAACCCTTGTTTCTAAGAATCTTTTGGAGCTTTAAGGAAAGAGGATGTTGTGCTTTGAAAAGAAATGACTTTTATGTAGGTGTTTCTTTAATATATACAAGCATTAAGCAAGTTTAGACCATATTATTCAGCTCATTTTTCCCTCTGTAATAGAGTGAATATTGGTTAGAATTCAATAACCATGAAAAGCTATAAAAGTCTAAAATGTAATGTCTTATTCTATTTTACATTTTGTTCTGAATATAAGTGTTATCTTGTATAGTAAGATTACATAGGATCTACTAGCATCTGGTATAATATAATACATACCAGCCAGGCAGTGTGGTTCTGAGCAGAGACCTTGGAGTTACTTGGTCCTAAGTTGGAAAGCCATCTCTCCATATTGGCTGGGAGAACTTGAACAATATTCAGTATCTCTAAGGTGCCCTTTTCCTACTTCTAAAATGGGCATAAATAGCATCTACTCCATACAGTAATCTTGAGGCCTGAAAGAATAACTGCAGAGCACCTAGTATGAACTGAACATTATAAAAGTAGCACTTTTACTGCTACTGCCTATAATTGGGGAAGCCATGTGATATTTGGCAAGTCTCTTGATCTCTTTGGTTCTTGACTGTTTCCATGGATTAGGCTAGGTAGCTTTGAAAAAAAAAATATATATATATATAGTTGTTCTTCATAGAAACCTCTGTGTAGCTGAAATCAATGGTCTAAGCAAGAAATTCCAAGGACTGTGTGTATGTTAGGAACCAGGACTTTTCATCCCGGTTGTTCCTCCTGCAAGGCGAAGATCTCCTTAAAAACTCTCCTTCCAAATTCTGTATCTGAGATAAAACGAAATCATAATTTATTTCAAGATTTAGGCAGATTGATGCAGCTGGCAAGAGCCAGTTGACTTTTTATACTAGCTCTGTCTTGGAGGTACATTCTTATTTGCTAATTATTTAAAAATGAAGGGAAGATGTTTCAGGTACTGTCCTGTTCTGCTCTCAATCCCTAGTTGAAAACACGCCTAGAATTAAATAGGACCCAGAGAGAAGCAGAGGGCTGTCCTGGCTCAATCTCCTCAGCATTGTTATTTGCTCTGTGATGGGAGAGAGAAAAGCCATCCATAAAGTTCCAAGTGAATTAGAAAGTGGCGCAGCTGCAAGAGTCCAGGGCCGATTTCAGACTCTATTTTGACATTGATTACGCCTGCTCTTGCTATTGCGTGTCATTCCAGTCCGTGGGATTACAATAGGGAGTTTAAGGGAGCACAGAGAGAAAAAGATACACAGAAGCACAAAAACAGTAGTTAAAAGAAATGCTCAAGAAAACTGAAGCTAGTGTGGGTGCTTGGGTTGAAGGGCTGGGTGGAACTCCTGTCAAGGAGGGTACCAGGAATGCTGGACCGTCCCCCGGGCCAAATCTTCAGAATTGTCACACAGCACCTAAGACCAGTTTTCTATTTTCCATCTTCCCATATTCATTTCTGTTGAGATAATATTAATTGTATTTGGAAAGGAAACTGTTTTGGATTATTTCCAAATGTATTTGGACATTCTGTTTTAAGGATCTTGAAAAATAAAATAAAATTCATGAAGATGTGGAGAACAATTAAACCTTCATTCATAATAATAATAATGTATTACTTCTGTGTACTACTTCGCATTCTACGGTGCATTGCTATGTATTTTATTTCTCAAGGCCCTTTAAAAATATGCTCCAATACTGTTATCTCCACTCTTATCAGTTTGATACATTGGGCTGCAAGTAACAGAAAACTCAATTCAAAATGTCTTTGATGATATATAAGTGCCTTCTTTTAGTTCAGAGCTATGTGCAGAATTCAGGGTTGGTTGATTTTACGGCTCAAAATCGTCATCATGACCCCCAGTTATTTTTATCCAACTGCTATCATTGGTGTGGCCTACATCCTCAGACTGATAGGAAGATGGCTGTCATGTTCTAGATCTCATTGCAAAGCCCAAATATTTTCAGAGGAAAATAAAAGACCATTTCTTCCCCCAGGACTTTTTCTTTTAGGAATAAGAAATCTTTTCCAAAGCCCTCCTGCAGAGTTTCCTTCATGCCCCATTGGCCAGAGTTTCATCTCATGCCCTTCTTGAACCAATCATCGGCAAGAGGAGTAAGATTTCTTCTAGACCAATCAGGTCTATTCCTGGTGCTGGTGGCTGGGGCTGGTTCTGGGGCTGGGGTCAGGGTGCCCTGAGGCACATGGCTGCATGGGAGAGCAGTGCAGGACACCAGAACAGAATGGGATTTATGCTGAAAAAGGAAGAAATGGGGAATGGACACATATGGTCTGGTGAACACTATGAGTTCCATATATATATACATATGTGTGTGGAAACTGAGACTCAGAATAACAAAGAGATCACCTAAGAAGTAGCAGAGCCATGGCTGATAAAAGCTGTGTGTGTGTGTGTGTGTGTGTGTGTGTGTGTGTGTGTGTGTTTATAATGGGTGGGTAGAATATTCACAGAACAGAGAAGATTCTGGCTGGAAGACACTATAAAGGTTACCAAGTCCTTGATCTACCCTAGTACTTTGAGAGCATGGGCCTTGGTATTGCTAGCTTCCCAGCCGGAAGAGCTATTAACATGTACCTCTCAATTGAACTTAGTTGCCAAATCTGTTGATCTTCCCTCTGAAGAGCTATGTGTTCATGTCCCACAAAAATTTTGTGTGATGGGAGAGTGGCCAAGAGAGCTCCTAGTCACTGAAATCCCTTCTGCTCCTGAGGGAGAGTGAGCGTGGGAGGGAAAGGACGGAAGCTTGTTTCTAGCTCTCTTGCATGAGAACAGGAGTTGGGAGTGGGCAGCCCTCTTTACATGGGCAGGCATCCCATCCACCTGTGTCAACCTCCAGAGGCTCCTGTGACCTCCTTCCCTCTTCTATTTCCTACAGACCTCTCTGTCTTTTGCTGCACCCTCTGCCCCCAAGTTGTGCTTCTTTTTCCAGTTATCATTACACCCAGGCATTTACTTCCATCTGGTTTTACCTTGATAAACCTAGAGTAAGAGCTGAGAGTTGTTTTCAGGTTCTGCAAGGAGATGGAGGTCAGAAACAGTGGCATCACCTCCTCTTGCCTCAGGGTGAAGCATCTTCAAGATAATAAACCTTTCTTCTGCAAAAATTGACTGACCACACATAACATAATTCGGGTGTGTTAGTATGCTAGCGGAGTCTTTGTCTCTTGGCTGAACCTTATCAAATATTCCTAAGATTATCCACCTTTTAGCATAATTGCTGAACATCTTAATGCTAAAAAAGCCATTTTTGCCCACCTTATCAAAGACATTTCTATCTACACGTGGCAGGGGCAGGGATGGGTTTGCTCCTTATCACTGGTCTGCTGCACACTGTCAGGGCTGGTGACCACACCATCCCACCAATCCTCTATCTGTTTGTCCTTGGGTCTCTGTCCCCACGACTGAAAGTCTGGGTGGGAGTGTCTGCTTGGCCTCTCCTGGGCTCAGTGTCCTTGCTCTGGTGCAAGACTATGTGGAGGGTTTAGGGACTGAGGAGGGAGAGGGAGGACGACGTTCTTGCTTCAGGTTTTGGAATGGGAGGGGGAGCCCTGTCTGCAGCCAAGATTAATCCAGTGTAGAATTTAGATGTTGGGGGTTCACATGTCGGGTAGCCAACAAATCACCATAGTTCTTCACATGGGGACATAAATTATCGAGTGTCTAGAGTGGAGGAAAGGCTCAGACCCAACCAGAACAGAAAAGTCCAGTTAAAGAAAACCTACTAGTTAGCAGAGCAAATCAAACAACTAAATGTCTCTTAGAACCACTGTGGTAGCTGGTTCTCAAACTTTTGGGTGTGTCACAACTAGAGGGGTCCTTAATAAAAACACGTTTCCAAATCTCACCCTGCACATATTGAATGAGACTCATCTGGGAGTGGGGACCAGGAATCTGAATTGTTCAAAAACTCCCTGAAAAATTATGATGCATTTAGTCTGTAGAGCTCCTCAGAGAAACATGGCAACATGGGGCCCTGGAGACATGATCAGCATAACAATAAAAATAGCCTAATTTAAGGAGAGCTTTCTATGTTAAGCACTTTACCCAGGTTATCACATTTGAACATCACAAGAGTCCTAACAGGTAGCACTGTTTTGTCCATTTTACAGATAAACACAGAGATGTCAAATAACTGCTTAAGGTCATCAAGCTGGTAAGTAGTGGGTAAGGATTTATACCCCACCTGACTCCAAGCCTGTATTCTGAGCCTGAGCAGAAGGCTCCCTGGTAAGGACCAAGAATCCAGGTACTGAAGTTTGCAGCCATAGGTCTTACTGAGGTTTGTGGGTCCCCGGATTTGCCATGGAGAATGCAGAAAGAGAAAGATGCTTCTCACGTCCAAAGAGGACAGGCAACACCAATATAATCACAATAGCTAATATGTTCTATCTTACTGTCTCTTGACATTATAAAATTTAGTCCAATAATCTTCAAACCAGAAAAAAGAGAATGAACTTTGTATGACATTAGCTAAAATTGTCTGGTTTTGTTTTCTTTATTTTTAAGGGAGTAAAATTAGCTAAGATTCTAGAATCCATCTCAAGTTCAGCTAATAGCCATGTCAGAAAACTGGATTTATCCTCCCTGCTTTTGTTTAGAAAAAGGAAAAGACAAATGATAATGGAAAAGAATTTTGTTTTTAAAAATATCATCTTCTAGGTCATGTTCTTCAGACCAGTGAATATTGAATCCAATATTCTGTAAGGCCTTTATTTGTGTCCAAAATACTGCCCAGTGAGACCTGACATTTGTAAAGATGGCCTTGCAGCCCTGCAAATCACAGCTCACAGATAACAAATGTGTGTGTGGTATGCTGAACTTGTTGAGGAATGAAGATAGCTTGAAACACAAACGTTTAATTTCAGTTGACCAGAGAATTACATTTGTTGAAAATACAGTACTTTCCCCATGCCTCCCGAATATCGTGGTTTATATATCTGTGTGGGAGGGAGCCTGGGGTGGGGCCTAGTCTTAGTGGGGATGGGGGGGGGAGAGCTCAGCCTCTGTAATGCATACACTTTTGAAAGGAAAGGAGTAACCAAGTGTTCTGTGTATAACAAAAGCTATCAATCACCTTGATGAGTTTGGATTCAACATAATAAAAAATAGGAGAGTTTCAGAAAAAGAAGAGAAGCTTCCTGCCAGTCTGAGTGTGGGTCCCATCGGGAGGCAGAGAGATGTACAAACGTCTTTTTGTACCCATGATCCTTTGATCCTTTATTTTTATTGGACATAAGACAGTAATTTTTCTACTGATCCACAGAAAGATTCCTGAAAGAAGCCCAGAAACTGCCCTGGATTACAGTGAATTTATAAAGCTGGCAGAAAGCATATATAAAGGTGATTTCTTTCACCTTATTTTATATATCACTTTCCATTAAAGAGAACTATTTAGAAAACAAATATTATCTTGCTTTTTCATCACACATTCTTACAAAGTATGAAGAAGAAATATTGTGAGTATTGTTGAATAGATAGGGACATAGGGTAATCTACCTGGCCCACCCTGCTAGGATCACAGAGAGATGTCAGGAAAGGACTTGAAGGATTCTTTGCTGCCCCCTCCTCACATCTACTCCATTAACTAACTCTACCTGTCCATTAATTGACCATCATTAGCAAGGTGACCTAAAACTATTTTCTATTTGATGTCCCATCTCCACTATAGATAGCGTTTATTGTAAAAACAAGTAATTTCACTGTAGAAGCAAAATTCCTACTTGAAGGGAGAAAAATAAGGAAGATGGGTGATTGCAAAATTTTCAGTTTTTCACGTGGCAGATGCGGTGTGCCTGTCCTCCGTCTGCAGGCAAATGGTCCTTTGTGCGTGTCTCAAAACATCCGTTGGATTTTACCATCTATCTCAATGGGAGTTTTTGAGACGTGGGAGAGAAAGAGACTTACTGACCTTTACAAATTGGCTGATCCATTTGTAGTCTCTACTCTCGACTTTGCAGTTGCTTCAATATTTCAGTGGAGGTTTTTAATGGAAGGAAGTTCCGGAGCCATGTATTTTATTTCTACTTGACCATTGGGAATTACCATATTTGACCATTTGAGAGGTATTATAAATGTTCTTTTGTGTCACTTTACTTCAGGGCAATCAAATGATAGTGCTTGTTCTGAAGAGGGCAGAAAATGGTAGCAGTGTAGGTGCTAGCTGATGTAGAGCAAAAAAGGCTAGTGAAAAATAAGTTTTCCATGGAGCTAAAATAGTGAGTCTGTGGATTCGTGGCCTTTTACAATGTATAAGTGGCTGACTGCCATTTGAGAAGGGACAGATTAAAGGCAGTGCTGGGACGAAGGTCATGTGTGTTCTCTTAGCTGGGATAAAAGTTGCTCCATTTTGGAAAATCCTGAAAACAAAAACATTTTCCCTTAAAGCTTACTTTTAGGCTTCAGGTTTTAATAAATAAATGAAATTAATAAATAACATGGAGGGTTTCTGTGGCATCTGAGCCATGCAAAAGGTACAGTGAGCAGAGTTGTTCACAAAGGGGGGACTCTCTGTGCCTTCCAACTAGCTGGAGAAGGGTCCCTTGATGATTATGGGTGAGATATCCAGTGCTTTTAAATAACTGCAAAGGTAACATCAGAAAAAAATGTTGAAAAGTAGTTAGAACCAAAGTGGTGGGATAGTATCATCATCCATGGAGATATGATCAGAGCCTAACAACCCAAAGAGTACAGGTGAAGGGGAACAGTAGAAAAATCGCATGAAGGCATAGTTGGTAGCATTTGGAAAGAGACCAAAATGCTGAGTGAAGGTGGGTGGAGGAAATAACATTAATTCTGAGATTTTTATTTTTTAGTTGAGAGTCTATAATTACACAGCACTGCCATGTGCTATGGGTGAACAAAGATGAATTTGGTGTTTGTTAGCAATTATGATTCACTTTCAGCCCATCTTGACCACAAAATGGTATGTATAGGAACCAGCAGAGACAAAAAGGGACTGGACAGACCCATGTGTCATCTGTGTTTGTGTCTAGAGCCACTTATTTAAGGAATGCCTGTAGTGGAATATAAAGTCATATCCAGCTACAGACCATGTTAAGCAGTGTAGCATATTTCAAAAATGTTTCCCAAATGATTTAGCACAGCCATAAATAATGTAGTGAAATAAGCAAAGTATATTATTGGTCAACCAAGATGCCATTTAATGTATTAAACCAGTGAATAATTATATTAGAAGTAAAGTAATAAAGACCTCTATGCATACATGTCTTTTGAAAATTATATTAATAGAATTCAGTCTATTAAAAAAATCTACACTACTTTTACTCCACTGACAAGAAAGAGAATATTCCTCAACTTTGTTCACCCACTATAAAGGATACTAGCTTTATATTATAAAAAGTTGAGTACATGAAAGTTTCAGCATATTTCTTAGCATGAAGTGTGTACTTTATATATGTGAATGAGTTGATTCTAAAATTAAGTGAAATTTTTCACACAGTTTTTTGCTCAGCTATTTTATCCTTTCTGTTGGATTTGTATAATATATATTCCTCTCCAACTACTTGCATCCCTCTTCTACCCTTCTTAAAGAAACTGTCTAGCTTTTGTCCCTATTTTCTCATTACCACCCCAGGGGAACCTCGATGGCTGCTGGACACAGGGCCACCCAGAATGCAAGGCATTGTCTACCAGACTTCCATGCAACCAGCATGGTGGCCATGTGACATAATCCTGGCTAAAGAAATGGAAAGCTGCTTACAGCTAGTTAACTTAACCTGGGGGCACTTTTTGACTTCTTTCTTCATTCTTCTGTCCTGCTATGCAGATGTATTGACTGGAGTCCAGCAGCGATCTAGAACCACAAGGGGATTTTGAGGATGGAAAGGATGTGTACTAGAAGGGTGAAGGAGGAAGACGGGGCTGGGGTCCCTGATGAAACTGAGAATTGTGGAGCCCTATACCAGTGTTGGCGCACATCCCACCACATCTTTTTGTGGAAGAGAAATACACTTCTATCCTTTTATCTTGATTAAGCCACTGTTATTTGGGGTTTTATATTATATACAGCTGAACTTAACCTCAATAAACGAGACTTATAAAGACCTTTACAATGTGAGCCTTTCTTCCCTCTCCAGAGTTACCTTCTCTTTTCCCCTATGTGAGTACTGGAGGCCCCCAGCGCTCTCTCTCTCTCTCTCTCTCACACACACACACATTCAGGCCATTGTCACTACTGCTTTTGTGCCTGTAATTCCCTCTCCCTTTACCACCATCCCTTTCTTAGCCTAATTCTTACTGCTCTGGTTCAGACATTCTTCAAGGACAGAGACTTCACTCCCCCTTCCCAGCCTGGCTTAGGTGCCCCTCTTAGGGGCTTTTTCTGTACTCTGTGCTTAAAGCCTTTTAAACCTCTTACCTGGTTGATTTCTTGTTGCCTTATCTGAGTTCCCCACTAACCTGTGAGCATCTTGAGGGCAGGCTTGTGTGGTGCTCATTGAATGAACAGCTTGCATTCTGATTGCTCTGTCCCTGCTGCTGATTCCATGTCTACTCAATGGAAGAAGTTTGAACTAAAAAGGTTAATGACTGACCAAGGATAGTCTTAGAATCAGTTTGCCTATCTTCCCTTTCATTTCCCCTGTCGCATACACGTGTTCAGAGGGTGAGGGTGACTTCATTTGAGATGGAAGAAGCTTGCTGAAGTGTAAACCCTTCCCTCTGTAATAGTAGGTAGATATCCTGACGTGAGCAGGGGAGGGGAGGGGACATTGGTCAGGGGCTTGCTTACATTCTGCACATTCTGTGCAAGCCATTCCCACGAGATGTGGAGTGAGAATACAGATAATAAACTGGCCCAAACTGGCTGATTCCAACATGGAGGAGAAATTGACCAAACTTCACCCCAAAACCCACTAACAGTAAAAATCGCACCCTTCTGTCATTAGCATAGGAGAAATCACACCCACAGATCCTCTCTTGATGTGAGGGTAGAGCAGGCCTGAACTCAGAAAAAATTCCACCTGTTCCCTTTGGACCCTAACCCCATTTAGTGAAAATTACTCTCCCTTTATGTAAAAAAGGCTCCATGTTGTCTCCTCAGTGTGACTTCCTCTGTGTCTGTCTGAGCCCCAACTCTCAGGCAGGTCTTTTTCTGAACTCTAAATAAATAAACTCCAGATAAACTGTTTAATACTCAAGTTTCCTGTGTCCATTCTTGAATTCTGTCTTGCAATGAGACCAAGGACCTGTCTCCAGTAACACATCCAAGAGGAGGGGGAAATGAGTACAGCTGTTTTCTAGGTACAGACCACACATCTAGAAATATATTCTACACATTATTTGTGTCCATTTGGAAATCTTTCCCATACCCAAGGGTTAGCCTGACCCATAGAAACCCCAGTCTTCACCCCACCACTTAAGAGACTTAAGTGGATATGCTTTCTTGCTGGAGATGTCCAGCCTTTTAATGAGCCACATGCAATTCTCTACTTCTCTAGCCTCATCCCTTGCCACTGTTTGACCTTGCTCTTTGCACACTCAATAACTGGCCTTCCAAGAGAGCCTATATAGTATCTTACCTCCAAACCTTTGCTCCAGCTGTTCCTCTGCCTAGGTTGTCCACTCCTCCTTTCAGAAACACTAACTCCACTCATTGCTTAAGGTCTTTCAAACTTGACTCAGGGGTCTTCTTCTTCCCAGAACTCTCCCCCAGGACCCCGCTGGCTGGCTTAGATGTGGCTTCTCCACACGTCTGCAGTGCCCTGGGCTTAGCTCACGCATTGTCCTCGCCTCAGGACCTAGTAACTCGTCTCCAGTGTGTTGGTCTCTCCAAAGGCAGGAACAGTATCTTGTTCGTCTTTGAATCTTCACAGTGCTTGGCACATGGCAGGTGCTCAAAAAGATTCCACCGAATAACCAAATAAGTGGAGTATTACCTGGAAATGCTCTCAGAACCATGCAAATCACCTAACTGCACAAAGTTTCCTTGATTCATTCTGATAAGCCATCAATCTGCCCCTTTGCACATTTCCACATCCTGGGTGGGAATGATGATTAAATCAGCTCAGGTAAGAGTTCGAGGTTACATCTCAAGAACCAGCCCAATGTCGGAGGAGGAGATGGGGCTGACTATAAGCCCCTTTATTTAAGTAGCAGGTTTTGTTTAATAACTGCGAACATACCCCCCAGTTCTGAACATGCCACATCCCATCACTGGGGACTTGGGGCGTTCATTTTAGCTCCAGAGAATAATACAAACACCTCCATCTAGAGACACTGAGCCACTCTTTTAGCAGCTAGAAGCTCTTGGTGGAGGTACCACTGTCTGTGTGTATCTGAGACTCTTAGCTGCCATCCTTCCAGACTGGGGTCCTTCCAGAAGGAAAAGGTGCCTGAGAGTCATGTATGTGAGAGCCCAGTTGTTACTCATAAAGATCACTTAGAATCTGTGTGATCTTGGCTAAGTTACTTAAACTCTCTGTGCCTTAGACTCCTCATAACAGGCATGACAATGTCTGTGTCATAGGGTTATTGGGAGGACTAAGCTAAATTGTGAAGAGTCTGGCAGAGGCAAGGTCTGTAGTAAGTGCTTAATAGATGTCAGCCGCTCTTATCACCATTGTTAAGTGTCTTCTGGTCTGTGGTGTCTGCAAAGACCCAGCCTTGTGATGAGGACTCAGAGAGAAAAATGCCCTGGAGGAAAAACAAAATGAAAATATAAACCATAGTCTCCATGTTGGAATGCAGAATCCTTTTATTAAGGAAGAGTATGTCTCATGTCATTTAATGAAACAAAAACAAAAGCCAGAGTTTGCAAGAAAATTTTGAATCTGACTTGTACGATTATTACTATTTTTTTCTTATCTCGTATTTTTGTGCTGTCACTAAATTCCCTGTGTGAAAGTCACCTCTTGGGTCCCTCACATCAATTTGGCTCAATTATCTCTTAGTGCCACTGTGATCTGCCAGTTTAGGGCAAGTGGCAGTAGCTTTCTCCCCTCCCTGGGGACCACACTGCTCTTTTCACAAAGGAGGTTCTGCCAGAAAGTGGTCCTTGTTTCTTTTAAATACTAGGCTTTCTTTCCTCCTGTTCATGTGGCTTGCATCATCTTCCTGGTCAAGGGATATGCTTTCTACCCGGGAAGCTTGAGATGGAGAAAAGGGCAGGTGATAGGCAGAGCAGGGAACACCCTGGGTCCAAAGGAACCTCAAGAGAAGGGAATCCTGGGAGCCCAGAGTGTAGATAAGTAGTTATCGCACCAGCTTTGATTTTACATGCATTTGTGGCATGCCTCTGCCCTCACTTCCCTCCTGCCTCTCTGCCTGCTGCTTCTGCATCTCCTCTGCAGGTCTCTCTTCCCCCTAGGTTCTCCCACGGTCATGTCCTTCTGGGCTCTATTCATGGGCCTTGACTCTTACTCTTCTTCACTTTCCCTGGAAACCAACTGAGGTCAACAGGAGCCAGAGCTATCTCCCAAGCTCCAGACGAATACATCCGACTGCCTTCCGACGTGGATGTTCCGCAGGTCATTCAGACTCGATATAGCCAAAATCACCCCTATGGCCTTTCCTCCTCCACCAGATTTGCTTTTCCTTCAGTGTTCCCTGTCTTAGCAAATGGCACCGCTCCCCAAGGCTGTTACCCCAGGAGCAGCCTAGAAGCTGACCTGGACTTTTCAATTGTCCTTTCCCTATTCACTCCATCAATCACTAATTTCTGTCTTACATTCTCCACCCCGAAGCCATTAGAACAGTCTAATGCTGAAAATCTACTTGGTCTAAAACTTTCCTGTTGCCGTAAGGATAATGCCCGGGTATCTAAACATGCTCTAAGGCCCATGATTCAAACCTGATCTAGCTGCCTCAGCCTCCTCACGTTTTGGTTCTCCAGCCAACTGTTCATTCTGTTCCTCAAATGTCCCCATGCTTTTTCTCACCTCTACACCTTTGCACATGCCAGTCCCTCGGCCTGTAGCACTCCCCACACCCTTGGTGTCCAGCTCACCTCTGCTCCTCCTTTACCTCCTAATTTAACCACTATTCTCTCTAAGAGCACTCTCTGACCGCTAAGCAGGCTACATCCCCAGCTCAGTGTTACCATAGCTCCCTCTAGTTCCACCAGTTTAAAATGCAGCACACATACAGACTTCCGGGAAGATGGTGGTGTGAGCAGGGCGGCAGAAATCTCCTCCCAACACTATATTTATCTACGAAAACACAGAAAATACATCTATTCCTAAAAGAGAGACGAGAATACACAGGAAAGCGCACAGCGTGCAGCGACACCCGAGAGGGCTCGGCACCCCAAGAGGCAGGTAAGATACGGAGCCGCGACCCGGCGGGACCCGAGCCCTCCCCCACCCCAGCGCACCGGCAGGAGGAGAGGATTCAGAGCCGGGAGGGAGTGGAAGTACACCCCGGGAAGTAGCCAGCCCCGGGGATCTGCACGGGGAGCGCTGACCCACATTGCGCAGTGCAGCGGAGATTGGGGAGACAGAGGGGCAGGATCTGAGCGGGGAACGCGCCAGGGTGCTTGCAGCCGGCTTCCGGGAAGGAAAAAAAAAAAAGTGCGCGCTTCCTTCAGCGGTCTTAAAGAGACAGGAGCCCAGCGGAGGAGCCGGATCGCCCCAGCACACTCAGCCCAGCAGGCTGGGAGTCCGGGGGAGTTTCAGACGCCTTAGCTGGCGACTGAGGAAGCGTAGCCATACTTAACACTTCTCACTGAGATCAACAGCCTCCTATTCGTTCCCACCCCTGCCAGAGCGATAAAGGGCCCTGCGGAGCGGCACAGTCACAGCTGTGGAATAGTGGGGCAATAGCGCCACCTAGAGCATTCCCACAGAATCTACGTCCGGTGGGCATTTCTTTTTGTTTTTTTTGTTTTGTTTTGTTTTTTGTTTTGTTTTTGTTTTTTCTTTTCTTTCTTTTTTTCTTTTTTCTTTTTTTTTCTTTTTTTCTCTTTTTTTTTCTTCTCTTTTTAAAGTCTTAAAGAGCCCAGCTGACATACGTGGCAACTATCAGTGACCAAATTATACAGCCATGAAAAGACAGAGGAATATGGTTCAGACCAAAATCAACCAGACAACCCCAGAGAGGGAGTCTGAAGGGATGGAAATGCACAGCCTCCCTGAAAAAGAATTTAGAATAAAAGTCATAACCATGCTGATGGACCTACAGAGAAATGTGCAAGAGCTGAGGGAGGAAGTGAGGGAACTGAGGAAAGACAATACAGAAATCAGACAAGCGATCGACGGGCTTAACAGCAGAATGGATGAGATGCGAGAGACTGTTAATGGAATAGAAAACAGAGAACAGGAGTACAGAGCAGCTGAGGCAGAGAGAGATAAAAGGATTTCTAGGAATGAAAGAATATTAAGAGAACTGTGTGACCAATCCAAACGGAACAATATTCGCATTATAGGAGTACCAGAGGAAGAAGAGAGAGAAAAAGGGATAGAAAGTGTCTTTGAAGAAATAATTGCTGAAAACTTTCCCTCGCTGGGGAAGGAAGTAGTCTCGCAGTCCACAGAAGCTCATAGATCTCCCAACACAAGGGACCCAAGGAAGACAACACCAAGACATAATTATTAAGATGGCAAAGATCAAAGATAAAGACAGGGTATTAAAGGCAGCTAGAGAGAAAAAAGATCACCTACAAAGGAAAACCCATCAGACTATCATCAGACTTCTCAACAGAAACCTTACAGGCCAGAAGAGAATGGCATGATATATTTAACGTAATGAAACAGAAGGGCCTTGAACCAAGAATATTGTATCCAGCACGATTATCATTTAAATATGATGGAGGGATTAAACAATTTCAGATAAACGAAAGTTAAGAGAATTTGCATCTCATAAACCACCACTACAGGATATCTTAAATGGACTGCTCTAGAGGGAAGCACACCTAAGGCTAAAAAGATGTCACCAGAGAAAAAAAAATCATAGCAAAGAAAGCAGACCATCAAATACCAACTAAAGGCAAAGAATAAAACACCTATTATAGAAAGAATGGAGGAGGAGGAATAAGAAGGGAGAGAAGAAAGAAACATCAGACTGTGTTTACAATAACTTAACAAGAAAGTTAAGTTAGATTGTTAGATAGTAAAGAAGCAACCCTTGAGCCCTTGGTAACCACGAATCTAAAGCCAGCAATGGCAATAAGTACATATCTATCAATAATCACCCTAAATGTAAATGGACTGAATGCACCAATCAAAAGACACAGAGTAACAGAATGGATAAAAAGCAAGACCCATCCATATGCTACTCACAAGAGACTCACGTAAAAGCCCAAAGATATACACAGACTAAAGT
>JAVSCE010008774.1:0-84722 GCA_032199065.1 Smutsia gigantea | reverse complement strand
GGTTTATCTATTTTGTTTATTTTTCAAAGAACCAGCTCTTGGTTTTATTGATTTTTTCTATTGTTTTATTCTTCTCAATTTTATTTATTTCTTCTCTAATCTTTATTATTTCCCTCCTTCTGGTGACTTTGGGCCTCATTTGTTCTTCTTTTTCCAATTTCAGTAATTGTGTCTTTAGACTATTCATTTGGGAATGTTCTTCTTTCTTTAAATAGGCCTGGATTGCAATATACTTTCCTCTTAGAACTGCCTTTGGTGCGTCCCACAGAAGTTGTGGCTTTGTGTTGTTGTTGTCATTAGTCTCCATATATTCTTTGATTTCTGTTTTGATTTGGTGGTTAACCCATTGATTAATTAGGAGAGTGTTGTTAAGTCTCCATGTATTTGTGAGCCTTTTTGATTTCTTTCTAAAATTTATTTCTAGTTTTATGCCTTGGTGATCTGAGAAGTTGGTTGGTAGGATTTCAATATTTTGAAATTACTGAGGTTCTTTTTGTGGCCTAGTATGTGGTCTATTCTGGAAAATGTTCCATGTGCACTTGAGAAGAATGTGTATCCCGTTGCTTTTGGGTGTAGAGTTCTGTAGATGTCTGTTAGGTCCATCTGTTCTAGTGTGTTGTTCAGTGTCTCTGTGTCTTTACTTATTTTCTGTCTGGTTGATCTGTCCTCTGGAGTGAGTGGTGTGTTGAAGTCTCCTAAGATGTATGCATTGCTGTCTATTTCCTCCTTTAATTCTGTTAGTATTTGTCTCACATATGCTGGCGCTCCTGTGTTGGGTGCATATATATTTATAATGGTTATATCTTCTTGTTGGACTGACCCCTTTATCATTATGTAATGTCCTTCTTTATCTTTTGCTACTTTCTTCGTTTTGAAGTCTATTTTGTCTGATACAAGTACTGCAACACCTGCTTTTTTCTCTTTGTTGTTTGCATGAAATATCTTTTTCCATCCCTTCACTTTTAGTCTGTGTATATCTTTGGATTTGAGGTGAGTTTCTTGTAGGCAGCATATAGATGGGTCTTGCTTTTTTATCCATTCTGTTACTCTGTGTCTTTTGATTGGTGCATTCAGTCCATTTACATTTAGGGTGATTATTGATAGGTATGTACTTATTGCCATTGCTGGCTTTAGATTCGTGGTTACCAAGGGTTCAAGGGTTGCTTCTTTACTATCTAACAATCTAACTTAACTTTCTTGTTAAGTTATTGTAAACACAGTCTGATGTTTCTTTCTTTCTCTCCCTTCTTATTCCTCCTCCTGCATTCTTTCTATAATAGGTGTTTTATTCTTTGCCTTTAGTTAGTATTTGGATGGTCTGCTTTCTTTGCTATGATTTTATTTTCTCTGGTGACATCTTTTTAGCCTTAGGTGTGCTTCCATCTAGAGCAGTCCATTTAAGATATCCTGTAGTGGTGGTTTATGAGACGCAAATTCTCTTAACTTTCGTTTATCTGGAAATTGTTTAATCCCTCCATCATATTTAAATGATAATCGTGCTGGATACAATATTCTTGGTTCGAGGCCCTTCTGTTTCATTACGTTAAATATATCATGCCATTCTCTTCTGGCCTGTAAGGTTTCTGTTGAGAAGTCTGATGATAGTCTGATGGGTTTTCCTTTGTAGGTGATCTTTTTCTCTCTCTAGCTGCCTTTAATACCCTGTCTTTATCTTTGATCTTTGCCATCTTAATTATTATGTGTCTTGGTGTTGTCTTCCTTGGGTCCCTTGTGTTGGGAGATCTATGAGTTTCGGTGGACTGCGAGACTACTTCCTTCCCCAGCGAGGGAAAGTTTTCAGCAATTATTTCTTCAAAGACACTTTCTATCCTTTTTTCTCTCTCTTCTTCCTCTGGTACTCCTATAATGCGAATATTGTTCCGTTTGGATTGGTCACACAGTTCTCTTAATATTCTTTCATTCCTAGAAATCCTTTTATCTCTCTCTGCCTCAGCTGCTCTGTAGTCCTGTTCTGTTTTCTATTCCATTAACAGTCTCTTGCATCTCATCCATTCTGCTGTTAAGCCCATCGATCGCTTGTCTGATTTCTGCATTGTCTTTCCTAAGTTCCCTCACTTCCTCCCTCAGCTCTTGCACATTTCTCTGTAGGTCCATCAGCATGGTTATGACTTTTATTCTGAATTCTTTTTCAGGAAGACTGTGCATTTCCATCCTTTCAGACTCCCTCTCTGGGGTTGTCTGGTTGATTTTGGTCTGAACCATATTCCTCTGTCTTTTCATGGCTGCAGAATTGGTCACTGATAGTTGCTACGTATGTTAGCTGGGCTCTTTAAGATTTTAAAAAGAGAAGAAAAAAAAAGAAAAAGAAGAAAGAAAGAAAGAAAGAAAAAAGAAAAAAGAAAGAAAAGAAAAAACAAATACAAAACAAAAAAAACAAAAAAATGCCCACCGGACGTAGATTCTGTGGGAATGCTGTAGGGGCGGTATTGCCCCACTATTCCACAGCTGTGACTGCGCCGCTCCGCAGGGCCCTTTATCGCTCTGGCAGGGGTTGGAACGACTGGGAGGCTGTTGATCTCAGTGAGAAGTGTTAAGTATGGCTACGCTTCCTCAGTCGCCAGCTAAGGCGTCTGAAACCCCCCAGGACTCCCAGCCTGCTGGGCTGAGTGTGCTGGGGCCATCCGGCTCCTCCGCTGGGCTCCTGTCTCTTTAAGACCGCTGAAGAAAGCGCGCGCTTTTTTTTTTCCCCTTCCCGGGAGCCGGCTGCAAGCACCCTGGCGCGTTCCCTGCTCAGATTCTGCCCCTCTTTCTCTCCAATCTCCGCTGCACTACGCAATGTGGGTCAGCGCTCCCCACGCAGATCACCGGGGCTGGCTACTTCGCGGGGTGTACTTCCACTCCCTCCCGGCTCTGAATCCTCTCCTCCCGCTGGTGCGCTGGGGTGGGGGAGTGCTCGGGTCCCATTGGGTCGCAGCTCCGTATCTTACCAGCCTGTTGGGGTGCCGAGTGCTCTCGGGTGTAGCTGCACGCTGTGCACTTTCCTGTGTATTCTCGTCTCTCTTTTAGGAATAGATGTATTTGCTGTGTTTTCGTAGATAAATATAGTGTTGGGAGGAGATTTCTGCCACCCTGCTCACACCGCCATCTTCCTGGAAGTCCCCCTCTTCTTTTTAAATATAGGTGCATCCAATAAATTTTTGTAGTTGTATTTTTGTTTTCATTCATCTCAAATCACTAATTTCTCTGTAATTTCTTCTTTGACCTATTTATATAGGAGTGTGTTTAATTTCTACATATTTGTGAATTCCTCAAACTTCCTTCTGTTGTTGTTTTGTAATTTAAATGTATTATGGTTTAGAGAACATAGTTTGCATGGCTTTAATATTTTGAATTCATTAATGCTTTATGGTCTAACATCATCTATCCTTGAGAATGTTCTATATGCACTTAAGAAATGAGTATTGTGTTGCTGGGTGGAATGTTCTATAGATGTGTAAGGCTAGTTAGTTCGTAATGTAGTTCACATCTAATTTTTTTGTTGATCTGCTGCCTAACTGTTCTATATATAACTGAAAGTGGGGTTTTGAAGTCTCCAACTATTGTTTTTGAATTGTCTGTTTCTCCCTTCAGTTCTGTCAGTTTTTGCTTCATGTTATTTTGGGGCCCTGTTGTTAAGTTCACATGTGTTTATATGTCTTCCTGATGATTGATTTTTGTCATCATAAAATACACTTTTTTACCACTTGGAATTATTTGTCTTAAATTCTGTTTGTCTGATAGTAGTGTAGCCACTTCAGCTCTCCTTTGATTACTGTTCGTCATATATTTTTCTATCCTTTTACTTTCCACCCACTTGTGTCTTTGAATCTGTTATGTCCCTTGTAGATAGTAGAGTTGGATTATGTTTTTTTTAAGTCCATTTTGCTTCCTTGCCTTTTGATTGCACTGTTTAACCCATTTAAGCTGATGTAATTACTGTCCAGTTAGTATTTCCTTGTGCTATTTTGTTATTTTATATGTCTTATGTTTTTTATGCCTCTATTCCTGTTAGTGCCTTATTTTTCATTAAATGGATATATTTTAGTGTATCATTTTGATTTCCTCTTGTTTCTTCTACTATTTTTAAAAAAGTTATTTTCTTAGTGGTTGTTCTGGGGATTTTAACTAACATCTTCATGTAACAGTCTAGTACAGATTAATACTGTTTAATTTCAAAAGCATATAAACTTTTTCTTCAATATAATTCTGTTCCGTAACTTTCCTTTGCATTATTATTGGCCTATAAATTGCACCTTTATACATTAGAAACCTATCAACAGTTTTATGACTGTTTTATGCAGTTGACGATTAACTGACAAAAGAATGATAAAGAAAAATACATTTGTACTGTCTTTTATATACATATGTACTGTCTTTATTGCTGTTCATTATTTCTTCATGTGGATTTGAGTTACTGTCTAGTGTCCTATTTCAGCCTGAAGAACTCCCTTAATATTTCTCGAAAGGCCAGTCTGCTAGTAACAAGTTCTCACAGTTTTTGTTTATCTGAGGATGTCTTAATTTCTCTTTTTGATGCCAAAAAACTATGAAAAATAGATTTTTTGAGCAGTTTTATATTCTCAGCAAAATTGAGGGGAAGGTACAGGGATTTCCTGTACATCTACCCTGCCACCACACAAGCAGAGCCTCTCCCATTATCAACTTTCCCCACCACAGCGTTACATTTGTTACAACTGATGAATTTACTTTGACACATCATCACCCAAAGTCCACAGTTTACATAATGGTCTACTTTTGGTGTCATATATTTTATGGATTTAGACAAATGTATAATGACATGTATCCATCATTATTGTATCATATAGAGTATTTGCACTGCCCTAAAAATCCACTGTACTTCCCACTCACTCCTGCCCTCCAGGCCCTGGTAACCACTGTTTTTTTTACTCCCGTCTCCATATACAGTTTTGCCTTTTCCAGAATGTCACAGTTAGAGTCATACAGTATGCAGCCTTTTCAGATTGGTTTTTCACTTAGTAATAATGCACTTAAGGTTCCTCCATGTCTGTTCATGGCTTCACAGCTCATTTCTTTTTAGCACTGAATAGTATTCCATTATCTCAATGTACCACAGTTTACTTAACCATTCACCACCCCAAGGAGTGTGATTACTGGGTCATATGGTAAGAGTGTTTAGTTTTTGAAATAAGCTGCCAAACTGTTTCCCAGAGTTACTGTACCAGTTGCATTCCCCCCAGCAATGAATGAGAATTCCTGTTGCTCCACATCATCTTTAGCATTTGCTGTTGTTAAGAGTTTTAGATTTGGCCATTCTGTTAGGTTGTAGTGGTGTCTCCTTGTTTAATTTGCATTTCCCTGATGACATATGATGTGGAGCATCTCTTCAGATGCTTGTTTGCCATCTGTATGTCTTCTTTGGTGAGGTATCTATTAAGGTCTTTAGCCCATGTTTTAATTGGGCTATTTTCGTATTATTAAATTTTGAGAGTTCTTTGTATATTTTGGATAACAGTCCTTTATCAGATGTGTCTTTTGCAAATCTTTCTCCCAGCCTGTAGCTTGTTTTCTCATTTTCTTGATACTGCCTTTTATAGGGCAGAAATATTTAATTCCAAATTAGTCCAGCTTATCAATTCTTTCTTTCATGGATTGTGCCTTTGGTGTTATATTAAAAAGTTATCAACAAAACCAAGGTCAAATAGCTTTTTTCATGTTATAGGAAAGTTTTATAGTTTTGCATTTTATGTTTAGTTCTGTGATCCATTTTGAGTTTGTTTTGTGAAGGGTGTAAAGTCTACATGCAGATTCATTTTTTGCATGTGAATGCTCAGTTGTTCCAGTACCATTTGCAAAAAAGGCTATACTTTCTCCATTATATTTTATCGCTTTTGTTCTTTTTGTCAGGATCAGTTAACCATATTCACATGGGTTTATTTCAGGGCTCTCTATTCTGCTCCACTGAACTATTTGTCTATTCTGTCATCAATACCACACTATCTTGATTATTATAGCTTTATAATAAGTCTTGAAGTTGGGAAGTGTCAACTTTGTTCTCAGCCTTCAATATTTTGCTGGCTCTTCTCGGTCTTTTGTCTGTTCCTGTTAGAGTCAGTTTGTTGCTATCTAGAAAATAATTTGCTGGGATTTTAATTGGGATTACATTGACTCTATAGATCAAGTTGGGAAGAACTGACATTTTGACAATATTGAGCCTTCCTATCCATTAACATGAATGTTTCCCCATTTATTTAGTTCTTCTTTGAGTTCATTCATCAGAGTTTTGTAGTTTTCCTCATGTAGGTCTTGTACCTATTTTGTTAGATTTATACCTAAGTATTTCATTTTTGGGGGTGCTAATGTAAATGGTATTATGTTTTTGATTTCAAATTCTACTTGTTAATTTCTGGCATAGATGAAAGTGATTGACTTTTCTTGCTAACCTTATTCTAAACACATTAGATTCAGATTTTATACATATAATCATTGGCCTCCATGATGTTTGATGAGAAGTGAGCTGTTTATCTTATTGAGGAGTCCTTGTACATGATAAGTTATTTTTATCTTGCTGCTCTCAAGATTCTTTTTGTCTCTACTGACAGTTTGGCTATGATGTGTGTAGTTGTGGATCTCTTCAGTTTAACCTGCAGCATTTACTGAGGTTCTTGGATGTAAATATTCACATTTTTTTACCAAAGTAAAGAAGTTTTCGGTCATTGTTTCTTTGAATGTTTTTTCTGCTCTTTCTTTCCTCTCCTGGGATTTCCATTATTTGTCTGTTGGTATGCTTATAGTGTCTCACATGTCTCTGAGGCTCTGCCCATTTTTCTTCAAATTCATTTTTCTTTCTGATCCTGAATGGATAATCTCAATGGACTCAACTTCAATTTCATGGATTCTATTCTTTACCAGCTCACATCTGCTAGGGAGTCCCTGTAGTGAATTTTTAATTTCAGTTATTATACTTTTCAACACCAGAGTTTCTATGTGGTTCTTTTTTGTGATTTCTATCTCTTGATATTCACTATTTAGAGAGACATCATTCTCATACTTTTAATTCTTCAGACATGGTTTCCTTTAGTTCCTTGAATATATTTATAATAGCTGACTAATATCTTTGTCTATTAAGCTCAAGAACAGTTTCTAATGACTGCTTTTTTTCTTCTGCATGGTTCATACTTTCTGTTTCTTGGCATGTTTTACATTTTTTTTTTTGGTTGACAATTGGACATTAAAGAATTAAAATGTCATAATTCTGGCCAACAGGTTCTTGCTCTGTCCCCCCAACCTGGGTTTTTGTTGCTTTTGCTGTTTGTCTGCTTAATGGCCTTCTTGCACAAATTCTGTAAAGTCTGTATTCTTTGTTGCGTGCTGCCACTTCAGTCTTTGCTCAAGCAGCTTGTTGGTCAGCTAATGACTACACGGAGATTTCCTTAAATGCCCTGAACCACTAAGTCTTTCAGCCTTTGCTGAGGGGCTCCATGTGTCCTGGGACATGCCTTCAGTACTTCGGCAGTTCACAACTCTGAGTTAGCTCTGAATTACTATTGTGCGGATCTTCAAGGTCAGCCAGAGGTGACAGATTAGGGCCTTTTCAGTTCTCTCCTGGGCATGCACATAGCCCTACAAAGCATTCTACGTATAGATTCCCAGGAATATGTTGAAGCTTTTCAAAGCCCCTTATGAACATCTCATTCCCCAGATTTCCCTTTCAAATTTTATCCAACATCCTGTTTGCTCCAACTGGTATTTCTGCCTCAGGCAGTTCTGATGTTAAACAACTGCTACTGAATATTTTCTTCTCTTTTTTTAAAAAATGCCCTGGTGTTAGGACTTTCCTCACTGAGCCGACTCTGAGACAGGTCAAATAAAGATACGCCCTGCAAATTGACTTTTCAAGGGAGCTGCCCGGCAGGTCAAATAGTGACAGTTTTCTTGGGATGTGGCTTTTTGGGGAGATCTAAGCTTGTTTTGCTCCCTTCAGTGGCTGATAGGCTGCTAGTTTTCTAGTTACTGTGGTCCTGAGTCTGCTGGTTTTCAAGGCTACTGAGCTGGGAAGAATGAGATGGTAATAGGGCAAGTTAAAGTCCCATTAAGCTTGCTGTTCTTACTGAGATTTGGCCATTTTTCTTGACTAACTGCTCCTCATTGTTGCAAGCCTTTGGTTAATTTCCCAAGTTCTGAAATTGTTGATTTTGACACTTTTTGTGTGCTTATTGCTTTTATGGAGAAGCAGATTTTCAGAGGTCCTTACTCCACAGTTCTAGAAGTGCTTCCTCATAAATATTAATTTCTGTACTAAGCTGTAATACAATGATGTTTTCAGGACTTGCTAAGGAATATTCAATTTTGTTCCAGACTGCTGTCTGGCCTCTTTTGAGTTATTTATTTTTTTGTCCTGCCTTTTTTATGCTTACAAATGTTAGCCTATGGGTTTTTCCACAGCAGTCCTTCTCTTCTTGTTAATATGCTACATCTACTATGCTGCAGAATTAATAATCAAATAGCCAAATTGGTTAGCAGTATGCTGGAGTAGCTTTGGATGGTCCACTGCAAAGTGTGTGCTCTTTGAGACACTGTGACTGCTCAGAAGTCATTTTGGCCTTTTCTCTCCTATGTTCTAAAAGTGAAGTTTCCAGATATCTGAATTTAGAGGAAGTGGGTTGGTAATATTCAAATCATGGGAAATAATAATCCCATAATACCCCTGAATCAGATTATATCTATAGTAGTATACCTAATTCTGGGAAACATGTTTTAAGATGACTCTGAACAAATAGGAGTTTTAAGGTAACAGTAACCAGGATGGAAAGTAAAGAAGTTCTGAAACTATGTCCTATGAAGAGTAATTAGGAAGAGTGGTGATACTTCATTGAGAGAAAGAAAAACTTATTGGAGTATAGGATAGGACTGATACAATAATAAAATTATTCTGTCTCCCTGATTATGACCAAAAGGAATAGGTTGTAATGTGATAGATTTTGGCTCAGTATAAAAGAAATTTCTAATGATGAAAAATGTCCAACAATGTAATTGACTAAGCATTTAACACAGCCTGGACTTGGGGAGACAAAATTAAATAAGACAGAGTTGCTATTCTAGAGCAGCTCATAAAGTGAAAGCCCTGTCCTTAGTGATTAAACACAGACTAACGGATCACCTGTTAAGGATTCTGTACTGGGTAGAATACAGGAGTATATGACTGATAAGGTCCATCCTAAAACTATCATTTTAAGGGTCTGAGACAGAGGTTGAACTTCACTGGTACCCTACTGGCAGATGACTTTAGAGCAAGCTAAAGTATTCAGTATGAATCTAGAGTCTCCAAAGAGTGTAACATATTCTTGAATTCTTTGTCTACCAAGATGAAGATGAGTTAACTTTATCTCAGGGTTTTAGTGACACCTACTGGAAAATATGGATATCAATACAGTCTAAAATGTTAGAAGATAATATACACAATTACTATCACAAATAAAAATGTTTAATGTTTGCAAAAAAACTTTAAGACTTACAAAAACTATAAATGCATATAGTGATAAAATTTTATTCATCTCTTGATCTCTATATTCAAAAAGGACTTAAAATTGTTTAAATATTTTTTAAGCTATTTTATCATGAAATTTCAAACTCTTCAATATCTTGATGGTATTATTTATAATCAAACCTATAATGCCATTACTTTTAACCCACATATATCAGTTATTTTCATGATTTATGAAAAACAGAGAAGTGTCATCTAAACTATCAACTTACTAAATTTTAGTTTGTATGTTGATATCACTAAAACACAAAGATAAATAC
Source organism: Smutsia gigantea (assembly GCA_032199065.1). NCBI lineage: Eukaryota > Metazoa > Chordata > Mammalia > Pholidota > Manidae > Smutsia > Smutsia gigantea. The sequence goes on along the minus strand of JAVSCE010008774.1, from coordinate 74,939 downwards.
GCTCCAATTCAAAGGGAGAATTATAGACACCAATCCAATACCATTAACAGCACTTTTTCACAATAATGACATCTGATTTGTGACATTCTTGTTCAGGTTTCTCAGTGCAACAAGCTTGGAAAAGGCTGATTCTGGTCAGAACTAGGATAGACATCACTAGACCTGGTCAGACCTGGGATAGACCTGGATAGACCTAGTTAGGCCTAGGAACTATGGCTAAGAAACAATAGGTGCCAATTGGTCTGTGGGGAAATTAAACCCATGTCTGGCCTTCTTCAGAATGCCTTTATGCTAAATAAATTGAGATACATGGCCATGGCCACTGAGCTACAGAATACATATGAAAATGTTTCTGTGATTTACCTATAAGCCAGAGAAAAGCAGAATGTGTAAAATTTTTCATAGTAAGTAAAGCATATGAAAATTAAGGTTAAAGATGAATAATTTCATGGTTGATATGTTTTATCAACATGATAAGAAAAGTTTTCTAGGATAGAAGTGGAATGGGTACCATTAACATTTTGATGGTTATGGTACCATAATATTTTGATACGATATATAAAATGCCACTTCTCCCATTCCCATTATAATTATAATAGAATTATAATCTCCAAATATTTTTTTCTATGTTGGTCCTCTCCCTTTCCATGTTTTAAAAATAAAACACAAGACTGATAAACCAGTTCATTTTCCTAATTAAAAGTCACTAATGGGTGGTGAAGACTATATCCTTGCAGATGAATACTCACACCCAGGTGGATTGGTTCTGTGCTTCCAATCACCAACTCGTGCTGCTCTGACTGACTTCCCAGGCCATACCTACATCTTTCACCCCAACAGAAATCAGAATGGCTTAAATGCCATGATGCCAACACGGGAGAAAATGACTTCAGATTCTCTATTCTATTTTAGTGACATGGAATTTCTGTCAGGGATGATGATTTCTGTAAGTTCATTACATATCATCCCTTCTATTACTATTTAGCTTCTGTTAGCTTAGTGCTCAGTGAAACAATAGAAAGGAATAGAATTCATAAAGTATTAGCAAATATGGGCAAAGCCAATTTAAAGTTTCCATTCAATAGTTTTTTTCTCCAGATAACATGTAACCTGTTTCTTTGTTTTCTCACAGGCACAGTGTTCTAATCTCCCAATTATTTTGTTTCTTTGTAGGATGGAAAAGGATGGCAGTTACGCTTAACCAGTTTCAGCATGTCATCTATGGGTTTCCAAATATTTAATAAATTGAAGTAGTCTATGGAATTACAGAGCAGAGGTCTGGATGTTTAGCAAAGTATCTGCAAAGTGTTTAATGGGCTGGACTATATAAAGGGGAATAGGAATTGTAGTAGGTAATCAACCTCAAATCCATTTTGAAAATATTCTTAAAATTGTAGGTATTTAAAAATCAATAATACTAATTCACAACCTCAGTTTAAAAAACTTCTTTATCTTCTTGCTAAAATTAATTATCTTGTAAATTTTAGGCTAATCATAAGGACTGTTTAATAAGATGGAACTAACCTAACAAAGGATAACAGGTGTGACTCCATTTTTTAAGATGCTGGTAAAGCAATAATTTGTTTAAAGTTATTCTTTATACCTCACAAAGGCTTAAGGTTGTTTAGAAGGAAGTATAGCAGGTTAGAAGGAAGAAAATTTGGGTTCTAGCTTTCATCACATTACTTAGAAGGCTTGTCACCTACGGCAAATCACCTCAAATCCCTGGGCTGTGGTTTCCTCATTTACATCCCTCTTTACTTAGCCCCATGGCCAGGCTGTCGGCTAGGGATCTGTCTCCTCCTGCGTGGTACCCAACACACAGCGGGCACTCAGTTAATGTTTGCTGACTGACTGAACTAATGACTGACTGAAAATGAAAATAAAAATATTGTCATGCTTACCTTGGAAGGGTTGCTATGACGTTAAAATGATAAAGTAACATATGGGAAAATGGTTGGAGAACCAAAGAATGCTATACTGATAAATAGAGCACTTCTTTTTACAAATGTAGAAGGACATTCTTTCTCGATTTTAAAAATATGGATATATTTTTGGTACCTAACTAAAAAGAAATTAAGGTAAATGTGTTAATAACTGCAAGTTATTTCAAACCACTACAGCTTATATATCTACAAATATTCTGAGAAAAATAGGCTATATCTACCTAAGCCTCAGAAGATTTCAATGATTGCTTAAGATTAACATGACCTGAGAGAGAAAATATCTGCGATTTTCATTTCAATAGAGTAGGTAACTTACACAAATTCAGATTAAAAAGTCAATGTGAATTCCCTGTAACACAGTCATAATATCTAGTATCTTACTATATTTTAAAATGATATTTATGTGTACTAACATTGAAAAGTCTAAGATATACTGTTAGGTAGAAAATGCACATAATACATTTATATTTATATAAAGAAACATCAACCCATATATTGCTAAGTGTTCTATATGTATATTAAAAAAACTTGAAAAGGCCCAGGAATACACAACTTATTGATAATACCTGTTATCTTTGAGGAGGGGAGTGGAATGCGTAAAGAAAAGTTAGGGGCTTCAGTTTTATTGACATTGCCTGAAAAATTTTTAATTGAAGTATAATTGATATACTATAATATGTTAGTTTCAGGCCTGAATATTTTTAATAACAGGAATGCAAAAAAATAGATGAGAGTACATTACTAATTCATAGAATCCCTTGGGCCTTACTTGAATTTTGATGATGAAAGGGGTAACTATTTAATTTCATACAAATGGGGGCGTAAGGTCCTTGCAATGAGGGAGCTCTGCAGCTCTCAGTGACACACATCTAGGTAGGTATTCTTTCAGAGAGTAACTGAGACAGTTTTCCTGCGAAGAAAAAAATCTCAGTGGCTGACAAAGCCACTAGCTAACATTAAGTATCACACTTACTAAAAGAAGAACTAATCCCTGAAATTACAAACGGTAAGGAAAAATATATTTGTTAGTTATGTAGAGTGGTAATGGGAAGCCTGGAATTAATAATTCTCAGTAGAGTTACATAATAGCTTCTAGATATTCTACTATTAAATAAATGAATTAAATAGGTTTCATTTTTTAATTGTATTATGTCAACATATTTGATTTGCCCAGTCTATAAGACTAAATCTAACATAATTTCCATCACCTTAGGGGACTCACCCATCACTACCTGATTGCTTGCAATGCTGATTGGCTGTTGATTGGTTTCATGGCTCTAAAGGTCCCCTCTGCTGTGACATTTCTTCTCTCCCAAAGGATTTCCTCATTTCTGTGGGTTCCTCCTCTCCTTCTTCCATAAGCTTCCTTTCTGGGGAAGACACGTTCCCCATGTACCTTCCGTCAGATGGGGTTCCTTGCAGGAAGTCCCTGCCTGGAACTGGCCTCTGTGACTGGGATACCCCTTGTTCCGGGAAGTCGTTTCCCAGGAATGGCTCTCTCGTTGCTCCAGGACCACCGAGCCTGTCCCCGGGTTTCAGAGATGGGTGCTTGTCCTCCTTCTGGTCATACATAGTCAGTCTCTTCTCGACCACCTCACGAATCAACACTGAAAAATTACATGTACAGAAATCACTGATTTTTCATATTTTAGTAGTTATGATGCTGATTTACAGAGAGTATAAAATATTCACCAGGCCTCATCCCTTCCCTAGATCATAACCTTTTCTACAAAGTCAGCACACTTAACTTCTGTGTCACTTAATGCATTGAATATGAATTATATTCAATGCTTGTTTTAATATCATTTGTAAAGTCATGACAGAAGATATTCTGATAAAATTATAGAAGAATCAAAGATAATATTGAGGGTAAAAATTTGTACCTTTTTAATATAATTGATGTAATGAAAATTTAAGAACTAAAACTATAAAATTAACATCTTCTATTTATTCTTTCTACTGAAATATTTCAGAGATGACTTATAAATAAAATAAAAGAACTTACTGTCCAGCACTGTTCTTCCCACCATGCTGTATTCCATGGTTTTGTCAACTTCATTCATTAGCCATGGAAGGAATCCTATCTCAATATCTGTAATACAAAAAGTTACTTTCTAAGTGATTTTTCTGAATCATTATAAATAGGAAGAATCTATGCTTATCCCTTAATGTTAGAGACTCACACATTTTTTTCTTAATACAAAATGTCCAACAGACTCATACAGCATTACTTTTGCCATATCCTCTGTATATGTTCTGGTCCATTTCCTTTTTATTGCAGTAGGAATAGTATTTTCAAAACTATGAGGCCTTCCTTGGAGTCAAAGCCTTCAGAGCTAACTTTATAGATGCAATCCAAGATGGATCAAGTAGGCATGGGGTAGGGAGGAGTGGCTGGTGCAGGGAGACGTGGCTCTGGGAGCAGACCTCTATCCAAATGCAATGCAAATCTGGGATGGAGCGATGCTAAGTAAAAAGAATGTCCCCACCTGAAGACTAGGGCCTTGTAACAGCTGATCAAAATTAGAGGATAAAGGTCAGAGAGCATCTGGAAGACCATCTAGAAATGCGTCATAAACTAGGTGTTTCTATTAGTGATAAATTTGTTCAAATCAAAATGGCAATCTTCTCTAATGTGTGAACCTTTAAAAGATATGGTCCATTTCAATATACACTTTAACATTTCAAATGACTTTTTTTTGGGGGGGGGGTCAAAGTTATTTTTCAGTGAGTGACAATAGGGAATGTGAGAGAATATTATATTCACCACTATAAATACTTTTAATTTGAGGCATGAAACTCATTTGCAAGCTGATCTATAACTGACTTTTTCTCCAATTCCTAAGAGGAAAAAGGTTGCCAGCCTGTGTGGCCAACAGCAGGAAGCCTAGCTAGACTCCAGGAAGGGGGCAAGACAGCAGGGAAAGAGTGCGACCTGGAGTCAGAGACCAGTCAGTCCGAGGCCTAAACACTTCCCTGCATTTCATGAGTAAGGTGTGTTTACCAAAGTCCCTGATGTGTGTTCCCTGACGTGTTCATGAACAAGGCATTTAACCTCTCAGCTCCAGTTTCTACTGCTTAAAAATGGTAATTAATCTGCCCTACCTACCCCACAGGATTTTTGGGAGGGTCAGATAGTATCATTTATGGAAAACATGGAAAAATTGTAAAGCACAATATAAATGTATTGTAACCTGATCTCTATGTATTGAATTGAATACATAATCAGTAAAAATTAACATTACTAACGTCTGACCCAAAATACGATTAGCCATTTGAAATAGGACCTGTATACAAAACAATGTGGACTAAAGTGCTTTTGAACTTGAGGAAGGAGGGCGGCAGTGAGAAAATGGCAACTTTTACCCTTCTTTTGGCCAGACAGGCTACTGGTGGCCCTAAGGGGACACGAACAGAAGCTAACAGGTATGGGGCCTACAAAGGCAGACATCAGGCCTCCTTTTTATCTCCAACACCTAATACAGTTGCTGGGTGGTGTCAACACCTAATTAAATGAATACATGACCTCAGGACTGCTCCCAGAGGGTTTCTGATTAGACTAGGAAGTCAGCTGAGAAGAAGTTAGTAACAACTACTTATATGTATAAATTATATGTACTATGTTTCATACATAGTGACATTTAATTCCTAAATAATCCTCATTTCACATGTGAGGAAACTGAAGGTCATAAAGCTAGTTAATGATGAAACTGGAACCCAAACTCAAGTTTTGACATCAAGTCCTTATGTGTTTCTACTATCCAATGTTGTTTCTCAATAAAGACAAACTAATATCCTAAAATCAAGATCTTTACAATACACCTCTCATTATAATACACCTCAATTACAACACTATAATTGATGTTTGTTTCAGACAGAAAAATTCCAATTCAAAATAAAAATGGGCATGAGATAAATCTGAACCTTTTACAGGATGCTTATCGTAACAGTTAATCTAACAAAAACTTCCACCAACCTCTTTCAATGGGATCATAAAAGTAGCCACCATCCCTGAGACTGCCAAAAACAGAGGGGAGAAGGTCGGCCAGGTAACGCTGTGCGAATGCTCGGGCAGCGATTTTCTCTGCAGTCTCCTTGTGCTTGCGGACCACTTGCCATTGCTGTTGCTTACGACGTTCCTGTCCAGAGAAAAGCACCGTCACAAATGCTTAGTTATTACATTCTCCCTGGATACTCCATCTGGTGAGTGGAAAAATCCGGGCTTGTATTTGGATCAAAACAGGGGTGGTAAGGTATCTATAAACAATTGGTATTTTTCAATAAGATTTTAATGAATTTCAACAATTAGCAGGTACTGATTCAGAAAAGTGACAGAGCTTAAGTAAAATTCATCTCCTGATTCATTTTCAAGTAAAATAATCTCAAGTTATACATGCTCAACTGCATGGTTGGTATCAAAGAATAGTAACAGTCACATGTATTTTAAATTGGTCTTCTCAGAAGGTATTGCTGATATGAAAATTATTGTTGCTTAGACATCTTCAATTAAGAACCTGGGCCAATGAATTATCTCATTCGTAATGATTTTTTGAACTCATAAAGTTCTGAAAATTATAAAACCCCTTTTTTTTTTTTTTTTCTTGTAGACCATGTATCAATAAAGCTAATGAACCATCTTCTTTACTTTCATGTGCAAGTGGGAGCATTAATATATTTTCTAATTAAGTCTATTTTCAAAGTTTAAGCAAATATAAATCTAGATGAATTGTATTCCCTATTTTTTTACATTATATTTCCTAACAGTAAATGAACAAATAAATACCTTGATAAAGGTTTCACTTATCAACAAAACTAATTTTGTCAATGTTCATTTTATATTTATAAACAGTCTTACATTTGCAAAATCTTTACTGTAAGAACTATTCTCTTTACACAATTATTCATTTTGGAGGAAAACTGAAAGTCCATTTGATTAGGCATTGGGTAGAATATCCCAACAACTAAGCTAGTCTGTGTAGTAATCTAGACTCTATGGGAAATTATTTGAACCCTCTTAAATATTCGGCACTCCTTTATAGTCTATCCACTTAGTATACAGCATAGGGTGACAGTTATTGCCAGACTCAGAAAAACTCTTAAATAAGAGTACTAAGCCCAGTGTTTCCTAACTGGAGGCTATTGGCATATTTTAAAAACTGGATTCTAAAACTTTTCTTATTAAAGGTTCCAAAAACCTATAATCTAAAAAAAATATTCTATAAAGATCCAAGAAATTCTGGGGTGTAAAGGTCCTGATCACTGAGAAAAAGATCTAGAATTCCATCCAGATCCTCTGCTTCTTATCCCTCTCTAATTCCCAGTATACTACACTTTTTCCATTTACCTTTTCTGCCACTGACTTATGGCATGTTGATGCATTTCTTTCTCTAGGACTCTTGGTAGTTAAGAGTGCCTTTCAGTTGGGGCATATGTAATTAAAATTATTACATTTAGGAACTTTTGGGAACTCTACTTAGGTACATTTATATAAGGTGGAATTTTAAAAAGGAGCTTTGGTCCATGAAAGATCTATAGATGAGGAGAGACCTGAGAACCAAATATATATGGGCCTTTTCCAACATATTTCCAAAGATCTTTAGCTCTATGATGTATCACATGTGCCTTTGAACATAATCTGTCAAATAGCAAAAGATTAAGAAAGAAATCTAGAATTCTATACTTTTTCCTCTCGGTGTCGTCTCTCTTGCTCTTCAAGTCGTTGAACTTCAGCAAGTTCAACATTGCGCAGCTCTTCATATGCATGCTGACTGGCCTTCAGGTTAGCCAACTCTTCTTCTTCCATTACTTCCAGAAGCGCCTGCTCAGTGGTCTTTCCCACCAGAACTTCTAACATTGGTTTAACTTCAAGATCAAAGTCAAAGAGCTTAAACACACAAAACAAAGCAAATTAGAATTTTTAATCATGAACCAAATGCTCAATGAGAAAATATCCAGAAGAGTAGCAATAACATGAAACTATTGAGTGTCTTCTGTGTCCCAGACACTGTGCTGGTACTTTATTTATGGTCTCCAATCCTCAAAACAGCTCTTTAAGGCACACAGAACAGCCTTTTGTTTATAGGTAAAATTGTTTGTGTCAAAGTTATAAAAAGACCTATGCAGTTATCAAAATGAACCCTGACACTCAACAATTTTAAGACCCAACTAACCCAAAGGCAATATCCTTATCTTTTTTATTTTATCTACTTACTGCTCGATTTTTACTGTTTGTTTCTGATAGCAGTTTGAAGAACTGAGGAAAAAGAAAAATGGTATTTTGGTGATTCACCTCTAGGATTTAGAGGCAAATATGCCCTGCTGTGTAGTTTATGAAGACTTACTTTATTTCCCAATTTCAACGACAGTTCTTTTAAATTCCTTTAAGTCTTAAATCTCACCTAAGTTGTAACGCATATAAGCATTGCCTTCTCTTCTTCAATTTCATAAACTGGCCTATTTTTTCATGCCACACTGATAAGAAATATAATTATTTTAGGATTTTTTTCTAACAGATTATCTTCATAAGAGTTATGTAGTCTACAGTGAACTAGCAGTAAAACTTTTTATACCAGAGATGTTATTTTTCCTTATTTGGTACAAATCTACCATGTATTTTTTCATACATTAAGCAAGTAATGCAAACACAAAATTCAAATGGGTAAATATTCTAAAAACATTCCTAATGATTTTTATTTCTGATCAGCAAAGAGGATGAATCAGAACATGGTATTTTAAAACATTTCTTGGTACTTCAGAATAATTACAGATAAATTTTGAAAGAAATCCAGTAAGTAGAATCTTTCTGATTGTAAATTAATTTATACTCATATTACACTTATAACTAACCCTAACTTAGTTATTTATAAAGATGGAGGGGAATCCAAATAATGTACCATACCTCTCCTTCTAGTATTTGGGTGGCCACATCTTTGCCAGTTTTGGCAGGAATAAAGAGTGGTGTTGGTGGTTTGTCCAAAAATGCATCTGTTTGGCATTCCATATCAACTTCTATTACACGGTCAGCAATTTCTTCAAGATACAATTCTAAGAGAATATCATTTACACTGAGTTGGAAATTCTGGTGTATTTCAAGCATACATGTGTATTTGAAACTTCAGCTCCATTAAAACAGAATTAAATCAATCAGAAAATAAATCTTAGAATGAAGGTGCTCAAATGTGGGATGCAATTCACATACTGTACAAAGCATTTTTGTGTATTCAGAAGACCAAAGAATCAGTCAGGCTAGAACATTTGTTGAATGTCAGAAAAGCACTATGCTCTGTATTGAAAATGGAACTAAAGAAGAATATGAAACCACAGACGTATATAACAGGAGGTGGAAAGTTAATAATCTATCCGTATAACTAAGTCCTAAGATAGTAAGTGTATGAAGATTTGAAAATGCCCAGATATTTAAAAAACATTATGCACATGTCACTGCATTACTTGATATTCCTTCTGGCTTATAGGTTATAAGTAGATATATGAAAACAAATTTCACTTTAGGAATAAGTTATATGAGACAAGGGCAGTGTGGTATCATGCAAAGAATATGAGAACTGGAGCCAGATGTTGAAAATAGGACCTAGCCAAGTGAGGTACAAATGAGCCTCTTTAGGCCTCAGTTTATCTGTAACAGCAATCATAATTAATGGTCACATGGAATCTTTGTAGTAACAAAGGAGATATATAGGTAAAGGACCTGCTGTAGTTCCTGAGATATAGGAAATACTCAACAAAAGGTGGCTGCTATTGTATCACTTAATATTCTGCTGGCATAAGTAAACACTAAAACCTAGCTGTTACAGAATTACAATATACTGGCTAATTGTGGATATACACTCATTTATGAGTTGGCCTCAAGGTAGGGGGAAAATACAGAATGGTTCTCTTCCTTTTCCTCTACAACCCAGAAATAACTGATGAAGCCATTCACCATCTTGGCAGGGTGCGAGGTAAATCTTGAGTGGTTACATTGGTCCAAGGAAAACACCAAGAACTGTGTGATTATCAAGACCCTGCCAACCACACAGCTAGATCCTGTAGGTCCAGGAAGCCTCCATAGCTGAGAACAGACAAGTAGGAAAAGCCTGGCACTGGCCTAGGGAGCTGTGTGGCCCTGGGAACTTTTCCTACCATGTGACTGGGGAAGCACTGGATTGCATAACAGATACATAAATAACACAAAGGCCAAATAAAGATGAACTGACTTAGAAAACTGAGCCACTATGCCACAGTCACATACCTGTCTGCACGTCTACATGCTTTCTGCCTTCCATGGGTTCAGGCGTTTGTGGTCGGAGTTGTTCTTGGGCTCGTTTTCTGGCAAGAGCCCTCCTCCTAGCCTGCTGCTGTCTCTGAATCTCTAGAGGATCAGGCTGCCCAGGCTGAGTGACAGAAAAAGCTTTTAATATTTAGAAAATGTTTCTCTAAGTACACTGAACTTCCATTCCAAAATGATTCCTGGGTAGTATAAAAGCATCTGTCACATAGTAATTATCAGTGACTTGATGACTACAATTGTATTTGAACTTTGTCAGGCAATTACAGAATTATCTGACGAAGCATAAAAGTAGCTTCAGAATATGACTGTTAACTGGAATAAATGGGTTCAGAATCCTCTCTGATGTTTCTTGGTATCAATTTCTTTGGGTTGATCCTGCTTGGGTTCAGCAGACTTTTTGGATCTGTAGGTTTAAGCCTTTTGCCAAATTTGTGGAATTTCCAGGAGCTATTTCTTTGAATATTTTTTCAGTCCCAGCTTTTTCTCCTCACCTTCTGAGACTTGGGTTACATGAACATCAGATATTCTGTAACTGTTCCTCAGCTCTGTGAGGCTTTTGTGTGTGTGTGTGTGTGTCTGGCGGGGTGGGGTGGGTGGTGGCACACTATTTTCTAACTGTCGCTCAGACTGGGCAATTTCCATTGATTTGTCTTTGAATTCAGTGATTGTTTCCTATGTTATTGCCTCTACTGTGAGCTTTTTATTTTGGTTATTGTCTTTTACAATTCTATATTTTCCAGTAGGTTCATTTTATATTTTTTTGCTAAGATTTTCTATCTTTTCATTTGTTTCAAGAACGTTCATAATTATTTATTTTTGATTGAGCCATTTTTTATGATTGCTGCTTTAAAAATCTTTGTAAGGTAAATTCCTACACCTGAATAATTTTGGTGTTGTCATCTCTTGATTGATTTTTCTCATTCAAGCTGTGATTGTCCTGGTTCTGAGTAGGATTGATTTTGTATTGTTTTCTAGACATTTTGGGTATTATGTTGAGACTCTGGATCTTATTTAATCTTTTCAGCAGGAAGTTACCTTTTTTGTTTAAGCATGCAGACAGGTGGAGATGCAAGTTCAGCATCTTGCTGGGCCCAATGGACACCAACCCAGCGGAAGCAGAGGGTCAACTTGTATCACCTTATTGGTGCCTAGCAGGGAGGGTACTTCGGGTCCTTGCTCTGCTCTGCTGACAGTAGTGCTGGAGTACAGGGGAGCAGACCTGACTGGAAATGCCTTTTGCCATCTTGTTCCTCCTTGTTGCTGCCAGAGAGTGTTGAAGATTCAGCTCCCCCTTGACACCAATCCAGCAAAAGTAGGGCACCGACTTGTACTATCTCTACCACCTCACACCTCCCAGATGTGAACGGAAGTTCAGATTCCTGCTCCGTCCCTACTGACTCCACCTCACTGGCTGAATCAGAGCACTGATCAGTACTGCACAGCTGCTGCCAGGTGGGGACAGAAGCCCTGCTTCCCACCTCAGTCATACTGATACCATGGGGTGGGGTCAGGGCAGTCTTCCATTGGTGCTTGGCTGGAAGAGGGGTAGTGTAAAAGACTGCTGCTCTGCCAGGCTGCCCCTTTCCCAGTCTTTTGGATAGATGTAGCAGGCTTTTCTTAGGCTGTGCCTGTTGGTGGTTCATGCCAGATTGAAGGCTTCTCCTGCTCTCTGAATAGGGTATGCAGGAGGCAAAAGAAGCTCCATGGAACGCACTCAAGTCCTGAGGTCCCTAGTCAGGCCACCTTATTCTTCCTACTTTTAGAGTCTTCTTATGTTTGTTGTGCTATGTCCAGGGTTTTTTGTTCTAAGAGGGAGTAATGGGAAGGAATTGGTGAATTCCTGTTGGTCTGGAACGAGAAGTCTCAGTGTAGACTTTTAAGGCAAGGTGTTGAATAACTGACATAAGAACTAAAAAAAACTGTATCAAATGTCACAATATGAACTTTTAAAAATAGCACTAAAAAGACAGTGAGTATCCTTTCTACTTTTGTTCTAGGCATGCCAGTGTTCTTTGCTGCCGCCACAGTAAAATGCTGACACCCATGCTGTACCACATATTTGAGCTGTTGTTTCCAAATGCTGTCTCTGAACTGGCTATACCAGAATTGCCTAAAGAAGTTGATTAACAATGCTAATAAATGCTAATCATGCTAATAAGCTAATAGTGCTAATAAAATAATTCCTGTGTTTAACCCTTGGTGGTTCTAATGTAGTAGATCTAGGGTATGACTGAAGCAAACATTTTGAATGAGTTTTCTAGGTGGTTTTGATGTATACTGCTTCGGAATGTCTAATATTCCAGTTGGTGTTAGGCACTTAAACATCATATACTGTTTGAAGATTAACTATGTATCATTTCTGTGCCAAGATATCATTACTCTTAATATCATGCCACATTTTACTTATCTCTGTATCCTAGCTACCCAGCACAAGACCTAAAACTCAATAAATATTTATTGAGTGAATTAGAGTAAAGAAATATAATAAGAATTTCTGATTAAATAATTATAATAGTATTAGAGTTTGAGATAAATTAAATACATCTAAATATATCAGACCAGTACTACTCAAAGTGCGGCCCTCAGACTAGCACTGTCTGTGAACTGTTTGAGCTGGTCTGTAACAGTTCAATTACAAATTAATTATTGAGAGCAAAAGCTTAGAAACTTTTAGAGCAGTTTTCCAGAGTTCTGTTAATCTAAATAAAAAACTGGGGCTTGTATTTTTTTAATCATTATTTTTAATTGTGGTCAAACAGACAACATAAAATTTATCATTGTAATCATTTTTAAGTGTTCAGTTCAGTGGCATTAAATAACCATTTTTAAGTGTACAGATCAGCGGCATTACATACACTTACACTGCTGTGCCACCCTCATCACCCTCCAACTCCAGAACTCTTTCCATTTTGGAAAAATGAAACTGTAGCCATTAACCAGTAACTCCTTATTCCCCCATCCCCACAGCTCCTGGTAACCACATTTGGGTTTGAATTTTGCATGTCTTTTTAAAATTTTTCATTTTTTTAGTAACACACCTTCTATTTTATAAATGTTTTAGTCTGCAACAGATTAGAAATTAAAAGAAAGAAACAAACTTGTCCTTCACCACGGGTGCTTGAAAAGCTCTGGGTTAGACTATTCAAATTACACTTACCAGCAGTACTGTTTGTAAAGCGTAGGTGTTGCCTCGGATCACCCTTCTGTCATACATTATGTTTCCGTAACGCATAGGCTCTTCAGCTCTGTGAAGTAACAAATTGTAAGTAACTATTACAATAGCATATTGGTAACTATGATGTCAAGTCATTCTTAATGGCATTTAGACTAAGATGAAAATATTTTAAGAAAACTGATTTTTGTTTAGGGCAGTCCATAAAATAAGACAAGTGGTTACGATTTATAGAATGCTTATTATATGCCAGGTCCGCACATATTATTTTATTTATTGCTCACAATAAGCTTCAAGCTGGGAACTATAATCCCCATTTGACAGAAGAATAAGTAGACTCAGAAACGAATCTGCCCAAGGTCTCCTAATTAGTAAGTGGCAGAGAGAGATTTATGCTGTAAATCTGTTAGACTAGTTAACAAAATGGCTCATCTGAAAAGGAGCTTGCCCTAAAGGATTGACAAATATTTGATTCAAGGATTGAAAAGTTACAATAGAATCAGCCTTAAAAAATAAAGTAAAATCTCTCATTATTCTTTAACCTCAAAGATTTTTAAAAATAATACTGTTTTAAATTATTAGTTAATAAAATTCTAATTTCATAGATCAGTATGCTCAATAATGAAAAATACATAGTTATTTTCATTCAAAGTTCTTTAAATGCTATCTTATTTATGCTTATGAAACCAAATATCAACCAACACCAATAACAATACTCTATCTGAAATGATCTTGAGAGGGGTGGTAAGTTGCTTATTTATCATATATTGAAACGACTACCTGATCTCATGTTACTTAAAACCCAGGTGAGCTGCATTGCTTATCTTACTTTGCCTCAGGGCCATGTCCAGTTCAGCTGGCCATTCCTTCACTGAAGCATTCTCTTTTGCAGGCCTCTGTGATTCCACTGTATTCTTCTGTTTTTTCTGAACCTCACTGACTGCTTTCTCAGCCTGTGTTTGTTAGCTTCTCGCTGTACTGGAAGATATCCTCATGGCTCAGCCTTTCTTAGTTGACCTCATCCATTCTCAAGGCTTCAACTTAGGATCCATATGCCTCAAATTCCCAATTTTATTTTACCTTTAGTTCAGAACTCTCCTCTGAGTTCCAGGCATGTATATCTAATTGATATGCTTATGACATCTAAGATGTCTCAAAGGCAACCTCAAAATTGAACTAATTATCATTTTCCCACTCTAACTTGTTACTAATTTTTAATGAAATATGGGGTACCATTAATCACTCAATTGGCTTAGTCTAGAAACCTGAGGGTCATCCATGACTCTTCCCTCTTCCCTACTCCCTACAGCCAGTAAGACCTACTGGTTCGACCTTGCATATTTTTCTCACATGTATCCATGGCTCACTGCCAGCACTATCTTCTCCCTGAACTATTACAAGAGGCTTTTAGTCTCTTAGCTCTCTGGAACAAGATTTCTCCCTCAATCTGTTCTGAATATTGTAGGCAGTGATCTTTTAGAGGATGGAAAAATCCAAATATAACGCTTACTTGATTAAAGTTTCCTTGTGCTAATTAATGTAATAATGAGGAAAATGGTTTTGTTCTTATACTATCAAAAGCCAAAAAGAAAAAATTATCTGTAATACCTATTGCTGGTGAGGGTGTGGGACAAAGGATAAGCTCAAACGTTCCTGGAGGAAAAGTATATTGTTCCATTTGTTCATATTAAAAGTGTAGAAGACCTAACAACCCCACCGTGGAAATCTGCCTCATGGAAATAAAAAGGTCAGTAAAGTTGTTTATTGAAACCTCCTTCTTTGCGGTAAAACCTTGAAGCAAACTGAGTATCTAATAGTGGAAAATTTTAACAACTTATGGTACATCCATATCACAGGATATGCTGCTATTAAAAATAATTATATGGATTTCCACAAAGAATTCAGTGAAAAAAGGAAAATGTTGAGAACTGTGTATGTTACCAGTGCTATGAAGCAGACAAAGCCCTTACATGTTTATATCTGTATGTATATATTTATACATTTTTACATAAACATGAGTGTGGGAAAAAATACAAAAGCATTCACGCAAGGTCATTAACATGGTTTGCCTTGGGGGCAGGAGAGAAGAGCAGGTTGGCAAGGAAAGACAGTGGGGTACTAAGAATGTACCCAAGCATGAATGACAGGAGTCCATTTATGTAAATTGAATATGTATGTGTGTGTATGCACAGAGAAATTAGGAAAAAAAGGAATTAGAGCTCGTGATAAAGAGGAAAAAGCCAATTGCAGATTAATATATGTAGTATGATTCTATTTTGGAAATAAACCTACATAAAGGTACATATGCTCATGTATGTGTGTACAAGCAAAAAGGTGTAGAAGAATAACAAAAACTTGTTAAATTTGGTTACAGCAGGGAAGTGGGAGTAGAGACAGGTGGGCAGGAAATAATTAACTTTGCCTTTCTTTATCCATCCTGATTTTTTATTTTTCATTTGCTTTAACAAGCTTATATTACTTTTGTAAACTGAAAATCACCAGTAAGGATAATTATAAACTGAAAAATCAAATACACACCCTCCTCCCAATGGCTTGAATCAATGGATTACTTTAATTATAAGCAAGGTCCTGCAACTTGCTTATCAACTATAAAAAAAAATCGTAGTAGTGATTTGTAAGCAACCACATAAAGGCACCAGAAAGTGTTCTTGAAAGGAGTCCCTTTTTAAATTGACTCCTTTTATAATATAAATAATCCCTCTTTAAATTTTCCATTTTTGGTTTTCTTAAAGTGGTAAGTCTAAAAAGTCTGTCAGAATAAGACAACTATGAATTTAGACTCAGTGTTTGAAATAAGCATCAAGACTTACACTGTTGATTTTTAACCATCAATTCAACAACTGTGCTGAGTGCTGACTATGTGTTAGGGAGGGTGCTGGGTGGACAAAAGACAAGGATTTCTGCTTCCATGGAGCCTGTACTCTTGAGAAGTTCTGGTTCCAAAATTTGAGGCATATGTAAAGAACTCCAAGACAGCCATAATGCCTATGGTCCTTTCTAGATATGGGTATTTAAATATTTGCAAATACTTATTAACATAAAAATACAGTTTGGGGTTCAGCATGGACGGATCACCTGATTCTTGACCAAAGACGTGTGGACAGAGCTTTACTTGGCTCTCACTTTGGACATGCTTTTGTGTGTGATACCTTTGTACCTCAGTTTCCTCATTTGCAAAATGGAGTTATAAAAACTTCACAGCACTGTCCACTAAGAAAAATGTGAATGTCCCTAGAAAGGTACTTGGCACCGTTGGTCAACAATAAACATTAGCTGACTCAAACCTCGTGAAGTATGTCGGTTCCCTGTACATGTTATCTATCAAGTGAGCAACTCCTCAACACTAAGTGTTAACTAAGGGCGGCCACCCGTGCTCCTTCCTGCTTCGCTCCTCCACACCACGGGAGAGTTCTTTAGGGAAGACATTTTTGTCGGCAGCGTGCTGAGAAGGGAAAGCAGCACGCACGGCCTCTGCCAGGGCGAAGGGGCCAGGACCCGCGCCTCGGGCTGGGAGGCAGGCGGAGAGCACACGGGGGCTGGCTTGCTCACTCACGGCTGCATCAGGTTGTCCCGGTAACGGCGGCGCTGGCAGGGCAAGGCCCGGGGCCGGCTGGTGTAGGTGTAGGTGTAGGTGCCCATAGCCTGAGACGTGCGGTCGGTCAACGTGGAAGTCACGTCGGAGGCCGGACCGCTTCGCTTTTGGTGGAGCCTGGCTTTGAGGCAGGTGGGCGCTAAGGTGTCGTGGGAGCCGGAAAGGTGTAGGTGGTGCCAAGGGCAGGGATTCCGTGACGCAAGGAGAGGCGGAAAGCAGCGAGGCGGGCGGGATGGGAGGCTGCCGAGGCAGGAGGCGGGTGCGACGCGGGTCCTGCTCCAGGGAGCGTGGAGCACGGCCGCTCTGCCAGCACCGGTTGCCCAGCAACCCGGAGTTCCGCCTGGGGGCGGGACCTCCAAGCAGTTCCGGCGGGCGGGTTTCTCTGGGAGGCTGGAACGCCGAGGAACTTCCGGCCTTTGACCCCGCCTGCCCGGCCTTCCCGGGCCGGCGCTCCGGCGTGTTAGGGGCGCTCTCGCCACGGTAGCGGGCGCGGCGGCCTCTGCGGAGGCTCCCTGGGGCGTGGCGGCGGTCCCCGTCCCCCCTCCGCAGTGTGCCTTGGCGGGCTGGTGGCGGCGCCCTTCTCCCAGGCCCACGTGCTCCCGCTCCTTAGGGGTCCGCGGGTCCTCCTTCGGTCGCTGTCGCCGCGCCGCTTCCCCGGGCTGCCCGTGGGCTCCCAGCTCTGTTAACGTGCCGGCGCTGGGCAGGGCCTTCCGGGCCTCCCAGCAGCTGTACCTGTGCCGGCCCAGGGCGCTGCCGCCGCGCTCGCTGTGAGCCCGCCTGACGCTCCGCGCCTAGCGCCCCAGGGGACCCTTGCGCGCCTTGAGCGACAGGGGCAGAGCCATAGACAGTATTTTGGGAAAGGAGTGGGCGCTTTGTAGAGTCTTTATTTTAGGCCCTGAAGGAGAAAGCATAAGGGGGTAGATCTGCGCATAGATGCTTTGGGGTTTTGTATTAGAAATGTTAAAAATCTTGTAGTTTGTGTAAGTATTTCTGAGCGATCAATTCTTTGCATTTGCATTTATTCCTTCAGTTCAGCTAAGTGCTGTCTCGATTTGAATCCAGGTTCTGCAATAACGTCCCCCAAGTTAATGCTTTTGTGCTTTAACTACTTTGTAAAATAGGTGAACAGAATTTACGGTTTGTCATGAGGATTAAAAGCATTAGTAAATCTAAATTACTTAGAACTGTGTCTCTGTCTTGCCTGAAGGTTTCAGCCCTGGGCAAATTCACTATGTATTGAGTGAGACGGAGACATGACAGTGGAATGTTCTTGGGGTGAAAGGGTTTATGCCCCCCTTTATTCTCTCAGCGGAAGGTGGAGCACTAGAATCATGTCTGCATCCAGCTGTCTGCAGGTCCATAATCCACCTCCATCCCTGCCTTCACCCAGGGCACTGGGTAGAGCTCTTTATATAGTGACACAGTCAGTAATAGCTTATTGCCTAGGGGTGTGGAAGCAGTAGCCTAGCAGTAGGCCAATTTCATCATCAAGTAGTTTAGGGTCAGGAGAGCATCCTGGCCATAGGAACTTCGATTTTCCCCACAGTCTCCTAAATGATAAACCATTATTTAAAAATCTAGATGCTTCCTGTGCTTTGAAGATTATGGTCTAAAGCAGGTGTGGGCATTGTATAAATAACACTAACATAAAGGTGTAAGGTAAATGCTAGAGCTAAAAACACTGCATGAAGATTTTCCATCTGATCACTTAATTTTGAGGCAATTCTTGAAAGGGCTAGAGGAGAAAGTGACATTTAAATTGCGTTTGATGCATGATAGTGTTTTGGCTGGTGAGGATCTTGGCTGAAGTGCATTTAGAATGTCCGGATCAAAGGCCAAAAGCCCAAAGTGTACTTAGAGAATTCTAAGTGAGTAAAATAAATATATATGTTAGATAATTATGAGAACTAAGGAGAAAAATAGAGCAGGGAAAAAGGCTAGCAAGTGTCAGAGGTGGAGGGGGGCCTAGAAATTTTAGATTGGTTAGGGAAGGCTTCACTGAGGAGGTGACCTTTGAGTAAAGATGTGAAGTGGGGTGGAGCAGTGAAACTTGACACTTAACATTCCAGGAAGCAGTCAGTGCAAAGTTCTAAGACAGGTACAAACCAGGTGTGTTCAAGGGCAAAAGTAAGGAGGCTAGGGTGGGTGGAGCAGAATGAACGAAGAGGAGAGCATTAGGAGATGAAATGAGAGAGATGAGTTCACATTATTGTGCTCACAGGTCAGTGTAAAGACTAACTATGAGGTTAAAAATCCCAGATGGTTTTGAATAGAAGCTTGACATAATATGATTTCTAAAAAAAGTATTTCTAGTCTATGGGCTGGATTGAGAATTAACTGAAGTGAGGCAAAGGCAGAAATGTGGAGACCAAATAGAAACTCCAGGCCTGGCTAAGAGAGTGATTCGGACCAAAGACTAGGCAGTGGAGGGGTGAGAAGTGGCCAGAGAGATCCTGGATCTACTTTGAAGATAGAAACAGATGGATTAGAAGTGAGGCACTAGAGAAAGAAGTCAAAGATCATTCTGAGGTTTTTGATGAAATGTTGGACATTGTATAGAAAAAGTTGCAGAGAGGCTCTTGCTGATGTTATCTTTCTCCAGAAGATTTAAATCTATGCCAGCTGCCAGAGTAGAAGAAGATGACCTTTAATAAGGATTTAGACCTTGGGATGGCTGGTTGCTTTCTGTTTTGCTCTCATCCCAGAGCATAGGCCTTTAGGAATCTCAGCAGAAAGCATGGGCTGTTTAATAGGCCTCCGTCTTTGGGGGATCTTGAACTCCAGTTTTTGTATTCCCATCTCTGAAATTTTTGAAAGGTCTACTTAGCTTTTTAGCCACTTACTAGCTGCTTGATTCCTTGATTTCTAGTGCTGTTGCAGCTTAGAATTCCACAAATACCTTAAGGATAAAGGCAAAGCAAATTGTCAGGCTTACTTCTCTGTGATCCCCCTTTGGGGTCTTGTCCTTTCAAGTCCTGTCTGCAATTCTCAGCTCTGAATTTTATCAACCCAAGATCTGAAAGACTCCAGACACCGCTAGGTCACTGCTTTCTGCTTGCCCTTAATGCCTTGCTCAGAAACTCAGCCAACACCCAGGAGGAAAAGCAATGGAGAATCTCTGTATCACCAGGTGTTTTCCTTCTCCCTGGCATCCTAGCCCCTCATGTCCTCACTGGTTGCATTGCTCTCTACTACCTGCAAACAGCCTGTGTGGTTTTTTTTGTCTTGTTTTTATTTTTCTTTTCAGCTTTTACAGTTATTCCTGTAAGAGGGTTGCTCTGATTCAAGCTACTCAGTCATAGAAGCTACACCGAGAATGGAGTTTCCATTTACTGATACAGGGAACATGGGGAGGAGCAGGTTGTGGGGAATGTTAGAAGCTCAGTTTGGGGCACATTAAGTTTGAGAGACATGTTAGTCATCTACATGGAGATGCAGAGTAGACACGTGGATACAGGGGGGAGTAGAGATACAGATTTTTGAGTCAATGGCATAAAGATGGTATTTAAAGCTATGAGACTTGATGTGATTACTAAGGGAGTTTAAAAAGAAGAGAGTTGAGCCCTTGAGCCTATTTAGAGGTTAGAAAGATGAGGAATAACCAGCGAAGGAGACTGAAACAGAAAGACCAGAGAAATGGAAGAAAATGCAGAAAGTCTGGTCACCAGGAATCAAGTGATAAAAGTGTTTTAAGGAGAAGGGAGTAATCAACAATGGTGAATACTATTCATGGAGCAAGCAAGATGTGAACATTTGATTTAGCCACATAGAGATCACTGATGATCTGGAAAAAGGTGCCCAGTGGAGTTTTGGAGGAGAAAGATCAGTTATGAACTCAGAAGAGAATGGGAGAACAGAGATTTGTGACTCATCACAAAGGAAAAGAAAGAAAAAGGGTGGTAGCTAGAGGGAAATTGGGTAAAGAGAAGATTTTATGTTTCTTAATGGGAGAATGTATGTATATGTCTCTGTTTGTAGGAGTGAGTCAGAGGAGAGGGCAGAACTGATGATATACGAGAGAGGGAAGGATTGATGGAATGATGTCAGCAAGGAGGGGTGAGCTTCTATGCACAAGAAGAGGGGTTGGCCTTGCCCAAAAGCAGAACAGTTCCTTTGTAGTAATAGGAGGAAAGGTAAATAGATATTTGACCAGTTGCAGGTAGAGTGAAATAATTTTTAAATTCCTTAATAATTAATGGATGTTTCTGATATATCAGGCAATATGCTAAGCACTTTGCATATATGATTTCATTACTTCTTACAGTGACCCTGTGAGGTAGGTTCTTAGATTAATTCTATTTTAATTTACAAGGGAACTGAAGCTTAAAAAGTTAAACTGACTTACCAAAGTCATATGGCAAGTGTCAAAACCAAAATTTGAACCCTTATTCTCCTGATTTTAGGACCTGTGTACTGAAGTATCAGCTCATGTGCTCATTATCTTCCCACTCCTACACCTCTTTTGCTGTTTCTCTTTCCTCTCTCTCTGCCTCTGTCCTCTCTCTCATTCTCCAAATCCTAAATAATCACCAAATCCTTCCCATTTTACCTCCTAAATGTCTCTTGATTCTGAGTCCTCTTCTTTGCATCCTTAT
Source organism: Smutsia gigantea (assembly GCA_032199065.1). Taxonomy (NCBI): domain Eukaryota; kingdom Metazoa; phylum Chordata; class Mammalia; order Pholidota; family Manidae; genus Smutsia; species Smutsia gigantea. The sequence continues at coordinate 53,326 of JAVSCE010008774.1, read as the reverse complement.
ATTTTTACCAGCCTTTGATCTGATCCATACAGCTAAGTTGATCAGTGCAATCCCAGAGTGGTCTAATTGAAGGGCAACTCTGATCACGCCAACTCCCTTCCCAAGTATTTCTAGAACCAGTTTGCCCTAAGACTTCACGCTCCTTAAACATGCTGTAAGCCTTTCACCATCTAGTTACCATCCATTTTTCCAGTCTCAAATTTGTTAGTTTCTTCCTGAATTGTTTTTTCCCAGTAAAGCTGAGCCCTTGCAGTTCCACTGCACAAACTATCATGTTTTCTACCTCTGTGTCTATGATCTATGCTTTCCCCTCACCCTATTTCCTGGCTGTTTTTCTCCTCATCTTTTAAGCCACATCTCCTGTTGTTTACTCCAGGAACACATTTCTGATGCCTGTAACTTGGGCTTCCATAGTCCTCAACCATATTTCCATCTTTTACTTACCATATGGCATTTATAATGAACTGTTAACATGTTTGCCTTTACAACTAGGCCACGAGTCCCTTGAGCATAGGGATTGTGTCCTATTCATGTTTGTAGCCCTACCACATAGCTTAATGTTTGGCTATAATCATTTGTTGAGTGACCAGCACAGGTATACATTTTATCCAAGGAAAAGAAAAGGGAGCATCTTTTCCTTTTATAGTATGAAAGAAGTAAGTGAATGGCTGTGATTTCTGAAGTATTTCTAAGCATAGCTCAGAGAATGCAAGAGAAAACAACAGTTCTTTATTCAACAAACATCAAACACCTTCCTTCTACCAGGTACTTTAGTAAGAGCTACATGTGATGGAACTTTCATTCTAGTGAAGAAAGGCTGATAATAGGCAAATAAAAGAGAAAGAAGGAAATTTCAGGGAACAATAGAGCAGTGGTGCAAACCCAGCAGGTGTTTTGATGGGGAGTGCCTGAGCTGGCTGCTCCAGGGTAGCTACAGAAAGGGCCTGAGGCGGTCATCTTTAACTGGAGATCTGGATGACGTAAGAAGGAACAAAGCACATCATGTTCTGGGGAACAGCACAGGCAACTGGCAGAGGGGGTCCCCAAGGCAGGAGTAAGGCTGCCGCGTTTTCAGCAGCAGAAGGGAGGCCAGTGTGGGTGGAACCTGGAGAGCAAGGGGAGAGGGGCTGGAAGTGAGTTTCTAAAGAGTTAGGGGTCCAATCATGTAGCATCTTGTAGGATGGGGAGGAATTTGGATTATGGGGAGCCAGTCGTAGGTTTAAGGTGGGGGGAATGATGCGATCTGAGTAATGTCTTGCAAAGATAGATTGCTATGTGAAAAATGGGTTGTAAGAGGTGAAGAGTAAGAAACTAGTCAGGAAGGTGTTGCAGGTTGGTGAGGGGATGTGGTCTGAGTCCGAGTGGTTGTAGGGAAGATGGAGAGGAATGAATGCCTGTGGGATATTTTGGAGAATGAGTTTGGACAACTTACTGACAAATTAGATGGCAGCAGAGGAATAGAGGAATGAAAGTGACCAGGAAGTTTTTGGCTGGAGCAAAAATAACATGGTAATCCTGTCATATACAGAGAGGCAGTGGACTGGGTGGAAGAAGTAGCAAATCCAGGACCCTGGTTTGCGCAAGTTGAGTTTGAGATGCAATTGGACATCAAATGGACGTGTCAGGTTGGCAGGTTAGAGACGATAGTCTGGAATTCAGTGGAAAGGTTGGGCTAGAGATACATTTGGACTCATGAGCATTCAGAGGGCTTTAAAAACTAGTAATAGAAGGGAAACTTCTGTCTTGCTGAAACCGAGAATTTCAGGAGCAGTGGGCTCAACCTGGTCGTATGAGGGGTTAAGTAAGATGAGAGCTGCAAAGGCACCACTGGGTGCCAACATGGAAGTCATCTGGGAACTTGACAAAAATGGCAGTTTCTGTGAAGTGCTTGGGACTGACACCCAAGTGGAATGATTTGAGGAGAGACCTAGTTATGAGAAGTGGAGTCTGTAACCTTAGATTATTCTTTCTGGAAGTTTTGCTGTTGTCTTAACAACTTGGTGAAGTGCATAAGGCCTTTGGACAAGTCTCTCAATTGAAAATGGGTGGTGGTAGCACACGAATTAAATTTTTACCACAAGGTGTCACTAATTCTTTGTTAGCTTTCAGTGAGGAAAATGACTACAGCCCAAGTGAGTCTTACACTAAGGAAATACTATTACTGTACAAATCATATTACAAAATAGACCAGTCAGAAGGTAGTTATCTACACCGTGGAAGGGTTTCCTTTCTGGAGCCGGTCTCTGGCACATCTGAGGTACATGCATGGGTGCAGAGTATCCCAGGAGCGCTAGGCGGGGGTCTGCAGACCAGGGCTATGGGTCCAAAGCACAGGGTCTGGAGACTTGAGTTCAACTCCAGTTTTGACTCGCTGCTAGCAGCGTGGCCTCAAGCACCATTTAAACGATTCTTTGGCTGATTGACAAAGACAACATTTTTTTGTTGTTATTTTAAAATAGCAGGTGCTCCTGTACCCACCTCACCCAATTATTTGAACAAATCAGAAGAAATAATGTGCATAACAGTGTTTAGAAAATCATGAAGTGCTCTGTAAATATAAACATTATTTATAAAAATTATTTATGCCCAACTTTATAGTACTATAGGTATTACATAAAGCAGTTATATTAATAAGACTCTTGGTTGCAAATGGTGTAAGCCCAATTTGAACTTGCTTGGCAAAAAGGGAATATGTTGAAGTTTATAAGGATAGTTCAGTGACTCCAAGGGATGGTGGTGGCAGGGGGCTGGGGCGCAGGCTGGGAGAGGGGGCTTGGGGGAAGTGGAGCTTCTAGAATCACTGGAATCAGGGATTTGAATGACAGCAATGTGTGCACTCCCTACTTTCCTCTTTGCTACTGTCTGATGTCTTTACTCTCTTTGACTCCAACTTACTTTCACCTCCTAAGAGGAAACATTTTATATTTTGAAGGTTATAGGGCTTCCACATGACAACATCTTACAGGTCGAGAAGATGAGAAGCCAGAGCTGGAGAAGTAGATGCTATAGAATTACCTTGATTTTGGTGAACAGAGTATGAATTTCAAATTTATGAAAGCCACTATCAGTTATACTGATCTTCAAATTAAAAAAAATAAAATGTTCTGGAGTATCTAATATCCATCCATGGGTCTGCATGTCTTTATTTCTTAAAAATATGACTGTTGCATTGTATAATCCTTTTCTTCAATAACTTGACATTGTAAAAGGGTAGGATAAAAGGGTAGATGTACCTAACTTAAAGAAATCAAAGATTTAAAAGAATGAAAATTTACCAAAATAAAAAGGCTTAATTTCTTTGCAACAGAAATCTTCATTTAAAACATTTCACAATGGAATTCTTTTTAAAGACATTCTGATCTGAAGTATATGTTCATTTAAAAACCTCTGTTTACATAACTCTTCAGGAACATATGTATCACAATATTATGAGGTGGTCTTGCTGTTATATATTTAACTTTTTAAAACCCCAACAAAGATGCTAATTGTTTTAACAAAAAGTTAATTAGAACCATTACTAATGTTTTTTCCTGCATATGCATTAATTAATCACAAGCCACATTATTTATTTGTGACATTTTATCTGAAAATAAATTCTCCTAACCTGTATTCCCTTTGCAGCAAGCAAAAGCAAGTTTTTGAAAATGTTCTTATATTGAATGAATGGAATCTCTCTTCTGAGCCCTGAGATTATATTGAAATCAGGAGCTGGAGACACCTGCAGTTAGGTCCCCTGCCTGCCCAAAGGGCAACATCTCGAAAACAGAAAGGAGACCATTGCCTTCCCCTCGGAGGCTGTGTTTCCCTCCTCTCCATGCAGCTGAAATCTGGTGTATGGAAATACTAATAACAATTGTAGAATTGTGCTTTATTGTGTATATGCCTCAGCATATGTGAGCATTATGTATTTAGATCTTTTTGATAGGAAACTCTAATATATAGGATATAACTGGGACTTCTAAAGTGTGTTCAAGGATACTTCCCCAAATTAATAATGTCCTCATCCTTGAGATTTGTTTAAAAAGACAGGGTCAGGGACTCCTGGTTTAAAACAGCCCTGACTGAAGTAGGGATTTCTTCCACCTCCTTAACTACCCAAGGCAGCGAGGATAAGATCTGTCTCATTTCTGCCTAGAAGGGCATGGCAGACTTAAATAAGGCCAGGGGCCAGGAGTTGTGCAAAGCAGCCTGTGTTCTTGCTTGAGAAGGGGATTTAAAAGGCACCCAGCCGACATCCAGGGGCAATTATGATGAAGTGTGGCAAACACCAGCTACGGATTGATTTCCTTTATTGGAAGATGAGAGTGAGGAGAAAGAGGAGGAGGAAGAGAAGAAATATAAATCTGTGAACAAATGCTGCCAAAAGGGAGAAAGGGACATGCACTTAACCAGTCAGAGGAAGATAGATCTCTAGGAGGGAAGCCGTTTGGCATCCCTAAAGACATGCATCACCCACGGCTAGGAGCAGAAAGTCAGAAGGGAAAGAATTCTGGAGAGTGAGGACGACGATTAGATGTGATTGAAAGGCAATGATATTAGGGCAGAAATGTTTTTTGAGTGTCAGGGACTGTGCAAGGGGCTGTGAAGATAATGATAAATGAATTGCCATGGCTGTTGCCCTCACAAGTCTGGGGCAGACCGACCAGGGAACAGGCCCTTCCGATAGCATGTGACGTGTGCTAAGAAGGCTGGACAGGGCACGCGAGGGGCACCAGTGCCCCCAGTCCAGCCTGGGGAGTCATGGGAAGCCTCCTGTGTGAAAGCACACTGGTGCTCAGACCACATGGAATTGCAGGAGTTTGCCAGACAGAGTGATGGGGAAGGTGTTCTGGGGAAGAGTCACCTGTGCGAAGCCCTAGAGGTGAGACGATGCCTGGAATTTTGAGGAACTGAGAGTTCCCTGTGTCTGAATCAGAGTAGGAGGCAGGGAGTGTCAAGAAATAAAGGATTAAAAGGACATTAAAGATGCAGTGGCACAAGTCAAATCCACATTCTAGAGGATGTTGTCGAATGTCCAATCAGTGATTTAAAGAAATGTTCCCAGAATCTACAGGAAAGGATTAAAAATCTTGACCCAGCATGGAAGATGATAGATATATAGGAGAAGGGCTAACAATTCAGCCTAAGATGCGTATTCCTATGGGAAAATAGAGGCAACTGCCAAAGACTTAATTCATCAAGTGCTTCTGGTGTTGAAAAAGTACTTGAATACACACATTAGAAGGGTTCCCCACATTCCGAGAAAAAGCAATGGCAACATGTTTATAGTACCAGGATATAGGAAACAGATTTTATAAGCAGGCAGGCAAAAAGAAGCAAGACTAAAAATCCCACTGGCCTTAGGCTTTCTTGCAACACCCAAGATCAAAGGATAAACATCTAATAGAGTTTTTAGGAGAAAATATTGGGAAAAACCTCATACCCAAGTGGCACATATTTTCAGATTTGCAAGGCCTTGCATGATAGACCATCCTGTCCCTTCAATAATGAAAATGTGAAAACCTCTGCTACCTGAAAGAGCAGTCAAAATGAAAAGCTCAGGGGAATGAGGAAATCACCAGACCAACCTTATTCACTCCTGACCAAAATGCAGCTCTTCAATTGGCCTTGCTATGTTCTGATGGGTTCCGTGGCCGGAGGGTGAAGCTCGGCCTGAGGAACTTCCCCGAGCTGCTCTGCGGGGCTTGGTCCCATTGCCCAGAAGATGTATTTCTTGTGCCACCTGTGACCCCATGTTTCAGGAGAACTAGCAAGTTGGATGACCGCTTAAAACTGATTTGGTTCTGTTATCTGTTAATATTGGCTTCACGATTTATCTGGTTGAGATACGATGTCCAGAAGAATTAAGCACTCCCTCTTCCTCAAAATGAGGGGTTAACTAACAGTACAGCATATAAATCATTTCTATCTTCAGGAGACTCATGTATTTTCTGCATCTTTAAATTCCAATGTTTACCTGATTTGTGGTACTTTTAACTGGGCAAGACTATGGATCAGCAGCTACTGAGTTATGAAGTTTCACTTCACCTCCTCTTCCTCCTGGGATTTGTGAATGTCCCGTTGTTACCTACGGTTTGGAATCAGTATATTCATTATGTACATATGATGCTATTGTTAGAAATGCAGCTTATCTGGTTTTCTATTCCTTAAAGAAAATCTCAGGATCAGATAAATGATTTAATATTTCCTTTTGATCTAAGAAGTTAATGACTCACTTCATTAAGAGATGTATTTTTAAAGGCACAGGAAAAAAAGACTAAAAATCATAAAATTTCTAGTCACTACTGCTGTGTACCTGGTTCCCCCCAAAATGAGTGGCTTAAACAATAACCATTTTCTTGCACCCCCAGGTTCTGTGGGTCAGGAATTGGGACAGAGTTCAGTGAGGGTGGTTTTTCTTTAGAGACCTCAGCTAGTAAGGCTCAAAGTAGGGATAACTTGATGGCCGGGACTGGAAACTTCTGGAATCTCTTTCCCTCCCTTATCTGGTTCCTGGGCTGTGATGACTTGAATACTAGGATCACTGAGCAGAGTGGTTGCCACTTGCCCAGACTCAAGGAAAAGGGGACATAGATCTTATTTTCAGTGGGGGGAGTGTCAAAAGAATTTGTGGCCGTAATTTTTAACCTACCTCATAATACATTTCTAACCTTGGTTTTCTTTGGCTCATAGGTTTTGGGATGGTGTTATGGGCTAAAATAGTGCTCCCTGCAAATTCATATGTTGAAGTCCTAACCCTCAGTACCTCAGAATGTGACCTTTTGGGAAATAGGTCTTTGGAGTTTTTTTTAGTTAAATTAGAATGAGGTCATACTGGAGTGAGGTGGGCCCCTCATGCAGTCTGACTGGTGTCCTTTTAAGAAGAGGAAAGTAGGGACACAGACCTGCACACAGGGAGATCACGTGAAGACAAAGATTAATGGCTGATTCTACCAGACAAGGGATGCCCAAGACCACCGGCAAGCCACCAGAAGCTGGGAGAGCAGGCAGGGAACAGAGTGTCCCTCATAGCCTCAGAGGAACTAACTCACCAACACCTTCGTTTTGGGCTTCTAGCCCTCACAACTATGAGACAGTAAATTTCTGTTGTTCAAGCCATGCATTTTTGTGGTATTTTGTTACCACAGTCCTAGAAAACTAATACAGATGGTGTTTAGTACTTTCATTCTTTTCAATATTTTTCTTATATTTAACAAGGAACATGTGTTTCTTTAAAAATGAGGGGTAATAAGTTATTTAATGTAATAATTTTAATTTCTATGCTCCATAAAACATGGAAATGTGTAAAAGTCTTACTGTGCTTGTGTCTGGGTAGTGTGACTATGGGCAACTTTTGAAATTCATTCTTCATCTGTATACTTAAGATATTTTCCATAATGAGTGTGTGTTAGTTTGATTATGGTAGGAAAGCCTGGAGGAAGCAGATGCCCTGGGTCCCTCTCTGCTGCTTAGTGGCTCTGCACCTGTTTCCCAATCTGAATGCAGGGGAAACATTACTCAGTATTCCTATGGACATAAATGAACAAATACATGTGAAGCCACTAACCTGGTGCCTGATATCTGTGCCTAGTAAACAGTCCTCCACCTCCATCCTCCACCTCCACCCTCCACAATTTGTTTGACAACCTCCATGACTAATTTTGGAAGTGGGAGGAAGATTGCAGTTCTTTAAGAGGTCATGCATGTTTATTAGTGAGAGACCAAGGGCATAAAACACTAGTGGCTTCGGCTGTGAACCGAGGGCAGCCTGAGCTAAGGGCCTCTCACCCAGACTGCGATCTCTTTTGGCTCTGATCCTCCTCTCCCCACTCTTGTGGCCTCCCTCATTGGGCTAAGGGAAAGTTAACTTATGGATACTTTTAACTGGGGTCCAGTGAGATTTATTTATATGGGTTGCAGTCATTTCCTTGAATAGCTACGTTAGTCATAGCTGTGTTGGGGCAGGAGAAGCTTCCAGAAATATTCCCCCAGCTACTGTGCCTACGCCCCCAGCCTACGACTCACACAAGAACACATGTAAGAACGCTTTTACAGAACCTAACTCTGGAAGTCTGTGGATGGAGGAGGAGAAACAAGATTGGCAATGTATGAAGCCAGAGGGTAGACTGTGGAAAATTTTTCCAGATTTTTCAACTCCTATATGAAAGAACCTTGGTAGAGATTTCTCCAGATTTAACAATAATCTTCAAAATGTACACGATGTTAATAATAATGAGTTGAGAAGCTGAAGTAAGTTATTCTAAACTATTAATGTTGAAGAGAACTCCAAATGCTAATCAAGTAAGCTAAAAAAAAAGCCACAACGGAACTTTTATTCTCTTCTCAGAAAATATTACAAAATCTTTATTTATAGGAAGAAGTGAATAAAAAGGTTATGCAGCCAAAAACTGAAGAAAAAAGGAGCATTAGTGAAATTACAGGAGGTTGTTAATGAAAATCTGATGTAATTTTGAGGGGGGGTTTTGTTTGCTGTCAAACAAACCACAGTTTACATAAATGTAAATTATTACATTTATAATTTATTTGATGTCAGCTTCATTAAATTTGTAATTTGTGATCTTGTTTCTTCTGTATAAATTTTTGTGCCCATTCTTAAATTTGTATTTGTAAGTTTGCATTCTTTTTCTTACATAAGGCCTTCAACATTATATAAGTCAAAACCTGTGTCTGACTTGAAGGAGCACAAGTATCAGATCAATCCTTGTTCTTCCGCAAAGTTGTTATTTGACTCTGATGCTAATATTTAGGACTGTGGCTTCTCGGTTTTTCCATTTCCTGTAGAAGAACTCGGAATCAGAGAAGTATTTACAGATCATTACTTTTTGATCTGCAAAGTTTCAGTGGTTCTTTCTAGTAAGAGTTTAAGGATGCATGCTGTTTGCTTAGAGTAAAACCATGACTCAGAGTGTGAGAAACTGGCTCTCAGCTTCCTAGGAAGTTTTCAGTGTAATATCATGCTGTGTACTGTTGAATAAAAAGTAAAATTTAAAACCAGTGGATGGAAATTTCTTTTAATTTGATATAAAACCCCCGAACTCTTCCTATTCTTGAAAATAAGAGTTGTTTTGTCAAAGGTTCTGAGACTTCAATATATTTTTCAAAATGAACTTGGCAGATTGTGGTAAGGCCCAGAGTCTATGATTTCATTTCTTGGGGCAGCGCCTCCACTACCCTCCTTCTACACGCACTGTGCCTGGGTGTCTGGTGGTTTAAGAACACAGGAAACAATGGATTTGGGTAATATAATTACTTTTGCATATATGCAGTTTTACTTTAAAGCCAGAAGATTATTTGTCTTTGTCTCTTATCAGAGATAAGCTTCACCCATTTTGCTGGAACTACTGTGGTTTTAAAATATATCAAGCCTGTGAAATAAAGCAGATTTATTACAGAAAGAACATAAATGTTCTAGTATCCAGCCTAGAATATTTGCCCCTTATCCCCCACACTGGGATAGAGAAAAAGGCTGTGTTTTCAGAATACGGTAGATCTATATTCCAATGCTGACTTCCTCTCTCATTAGTTGTGTGACCTTGGGAAAGTTACTTAATTTTCTTACCTATAAAAAGTGGATATTAATATTTACCTCAGGAAGTTATGAGAATTAAATGAGATAGCAGTACATTTAAAAAACCTCCCCATCCATTTATAGCATTTAGCACAAAGAAGGAGCTAAGCAAATGTTTGAAGTAAAAGAGGATAATACCTTAAATCTCTTAAGGACTTTGGAATCTAGAATATAGCATAAAAGAAGGATCAAAGGGGGAGGATTAAATCACAGTACTTTTGAATTAAATGAATATTGAAGGAAGTGGTGGAAAGATGAGTGATTGCAGTCTGGAAATTCTAGGTTAGAGAAGATTTTATCTAAAGCTGAGGTTTTTATATATAAGCAGACGAATTATGTGCAGGGAACCAGTATCATATTTTCCTGGTTGAATGAAAGAGTCCGTGTTCATTTATTTGTTTTTTTGTTCATTAACTTAACAAACATGATACGAACATTTAAGATGTGTAAGGAAGTATTTTAGGGCTCTGGAATGAATACAAGGAAAAATACAGCCCATTTTTGCCCTCAAAGAGGTTATAGTCTTCGGGGGCAGAGAAGCATGAAAAAAATAAGGGCATTAAAATTTGGGGTACAGAACAGGGCAGGTCAGTTTTACATCAGAGAGGAGGTGGGCTCAATGAGTGCTTGATGGAAGAGAGAAGTTGTCTGCACAGCAGCAGAGGTGGGGGTGTGGGCTGTGTCCATAGTCCCGGTAGAGCAACTGGAATGTGCAAAGGCACAGGTGTGGACCGGCGTTGCATGTATGTGTGAGCTGAAAGTAGGTAAGGGTGTGGGGTGTAGGTAGCACTGGGCTGGAGAAGTAGGCAGGGTCAGATGATGGAGGTCCTGGCCTGCCATGCTTTGTTGGCAAGGCTAGGAGGGGCCACAACCAGGAGTAATGACAAGGCTGTGGAGGGGACTCCAAGAGCAAATAGACATTCTCTAGTGGGTCAGGCAAGAGAGTGGTATTTGAAGGTTTTGGTAAACACGATGAAGTGGGGTTTGGAAGATGAGGCTTCAAATCACTCCATGCTGCATAGAGGATCAGTCAAGGCAAAGTTATTAAATGAGAGCATTTGATATGGACTTGGACCAGAAGATTGCATTTAAAATTTTGCCTTTCTTTTATCTAACTCTAATCTCTAGAAATAGCTAGACATTTTGAAAAACTACTATTTCTGCTATGGGGAGGGACAGGCACCAGTGCTCACAAATTATAAACTTGAAACCTGATTTAACAGCTTGTTTAAAAACTGATGTAACAGGAGGAATTTTACACATGCAAATGAACACCTGTGAGCATTGTTAGGCAAGAACTGCTAGATTTAGCAACACCAGTTTAGCAGTTTGAGAAGGGATCTCTTTTGGGGCTAAATGACCAGTTTTACAGACAGTTTTGTTGCTTGGATCTGCTACAATGGTCACTGAATAGACAAATAATCCCTACCTTTAATGGAGTTGTTGAACTTTACAATTAAAAATCCTGAAAGAAATGAATTTAGATTATATTCATTTCAATGTGCTCTGAGGCCTGTGGATGTTTGCTGTCTCTTAAAGATTTAGATTTAAACATCTAAGTCTTAAATCTATAAAATCTATAAAATTTTTCTTAGGAATTCAGTACATGCAACTCAAGCATCATACCGCCACAAATTCACCAGGAACCAAACTACACCTTTTTTCATTTCCAATCACAATGAAAATACCATCAATTTTTGCTACAGATGTATATTTAAAACTAATTAGGGTCATGAATGAAATGACCAAATGGCTTCCCTATCATCCTACAGTGAGAACCACCCACTCCCCAACTTGACATATTTCTGGTTCCTTAAGACTTTAAGATATATGTATTTTAACTTCTGCTTGGGTCATAATTGCATCTTTGAAACTGGTCAGTTTCTATATATGTTTAAATGCCTCTTTATACTTGACAGTACATTTAACATAACAAAATAATTTGCCAAAACATTTTATCCTTTTAAAAAGCTTACTGGTGGTCAACGTCACCAGTCCATGGCTAAAAGCTCTTTTCTAAGTATTGCATATAGCATATAGAGTATTGAAGAAGAAGCATACTTACTGTTACAGTGGAATAGCCTCCTAAAAGACCAACCTTATCACAAATTGCAATTATAAACTCTACACAAACCACAAAAAACAACTATCTAAGGGATGCAAAGAGTGAACAAAAGTAGGCAGAGGGTAGTTGAATCTTGGAGGAGGGTGTCAGTTTCCTGGTATTTGTTTTGGCCCAAGGGCAGGCCATGGTTGCAAAGTGTATGTGTATGGCTAGAACTCCAACAGAAAGCCTGGCATATTACTGACCTGAGGAATCATGACTATGACAGACTGCAGGATCTCTCCGAGAATGAGTGACCTAAATTCTGTGTTTGAATTCTGCCTGTTTCTAGCTGACCCACAAACCACATATGCACAAGGCAGACTCAAAGTATCTTGCAGCTAAGGTTTGGTGTAGTGAACTGAGATTTGAATTGCCACCTACCACAAGTGAGACAGAGTTTGCAATTTGCAATTAACCAAGTCAACTGCCTCTTAAAAAAGTAGTTTCAACAATGGGATTAATACAAAAGAATTCAGAGTCTTGACTACATAACAGTCACAATGTCCAGAATACAACCCCAAACTATTCAAAATATGAAGAACGAGGAAATTGTGACCTATTTTGAAGATAATCAAAAGAGATCAGCCTGAGATGACTGAAATGCTGAAATTATCAGGCAAGATATTTAAAGTAGCTATTATGCTCAGTGGGGTAAAAAGAGAGAAGTGCTTCTAATAAATAAAAAGACAGGAAATCTCATAAGAGAAACTGAAAATGTATAAACTCAAAAATGTAATATATGAACTCAAAATGTAATATATGAAATAACATACTAAATAGACCTTAGAAGCAAAATGGAGACAACAGAGGAAAGAACCAGTGTACTTGAAGATAGTGCAATAGAAATTGTCCAATCCAATCCAATTTTCCAAAAAGAAGGAAGAGAAGGAAGAGGACAAAGAAGAGGAAGAGGAGGAGGAAGAGAAGAATAAAAATAAGGAGAAGAAAGAGAGAAACACATTCTAGAGAGCCTCAGGGATGAGGGATGTGTGGGGCAATATTAAAATGGCTGACATAGTTGAAACTCCAGAAAGCAAGAAAAAGGAGAATGGGATGGAAAGTATTTGAAGAAACGATGGCTGAGAACTTCCAAAATTTAATGAAATATTTAAATTTACTGATTTTAAATTTAATAACTTCAGTGAATCCCAGACAGGGTGAATATAAAGAAAAACACACTTAGACATGTCATAGTCAAACAGCTGATAAACAAGAGAAAATCTTGAAAGCAGCCAGAGAAAAATACCATAAATATATAGGGAACAATGATTTGAATAAAGGTGGGATTCTTATTGGAAACTATGGAAGCCAGGTAACAGTGGAATAAAATCTTTGAAGTGTTTAAAGAAAAACTGTCAACCTAGAATTCTGTATCTAGCAAAAATAGCCTGGAATAATTGAAGCAAGATGAAGACATTTTAAGATAAAAGAAAACTAAGAGAAATTGTCACTAGGAAGACCTATACAAGGAAGAAATAAAACCAATTTTACATATATCATTAAAAAAATATAACAGAAGACAAGTGAAAACTTCACAACTCTCTTTTGCCTTTCTCTCTGCTGGGCTACTGAGGCTTGTGGAGTGGAGATAGGAGAAATGTGAAACTGTCTTTCCTTACCCTCTTCAATGAATCTTTTCTTATTTCTGGCCCCATCCTGCTGTAATCCCTCATTTGGAGTCCTTAGCTCTTGTGAAGGTATTTTTGTGAATGGATAATTATTCTAATTGAATTTCTGTGAGGGAACACATGCTGGCAACTCCTATTCCACCAAGTTGATGATGTCATTCCTCTCTAGAAGTTTGTTTAATATTATAAAATTAATGTAATTAAACATAAAGAATAAAGGAAAAAATCATATAATCATTTTAATACAAAAAGGAAAAAAAATAACAAAATTCAATATCCATTCCTAAGAAAAATTCTTACCAAACTAAGAATATAAGGGTACTTCTTCCAATTCAAAAAGAGCATCTATGAAAAATCTCCAGCCAACATCATACTTTAATGGTAAAATATTAAATTATTTTCTACTAGAATCAGGAACAAGGCAAATACGCTCATTTTTGCCACTTCACTGAACACTGAACTGGAGGTCCTAGCCATTGCAATAGAGAAAGAAAAAGAAATAAAGTGACAAATACTGGAAAGGAGAAGCAAAACTGTCTTTACTTGCAGTGTAAATAATAGAAAAAAATATTTTGGTCTCTGTCCCCATTTCCTGGTACAGAGCTCCTAAAACATTTACAACTTCTTAAGTAATAGCAGCACTAAGATTACCTTTTGTTGTAATATTTAGTCTTTGACCCCAGTTCCTGACACAGGGCTCTTGAAACCTTTGTAATCTTCTGAATGAAAGGAGTATCTTCTGCTCAAATGAGGCAACTTTCAGTGGGCTTCTGGATAACTTCTGGAAGTTCCTGGAGAGGGCTTCTCTCCCTATGAAGAGATGAGAAGGGCTAGAAATGAAATTAATGATCATTTATGCCTTCATGATGAAGCCTCCATAAAATCTCCAATGTATGGGGTTCAGAGTGCTTCCATGTTGGTGAACACATCCATGTACTGGGAAGGTGATGCACTGCAACTCCACAGGGACAGAAGCTCCTTGTTTGGGACCCTCCTAGACCTCTTCCTATATATCCCTTCATCTGGTTATTCATCTGAATCCTTTATCATATCTTTTAATAAACTGGTAAGCATAAGTAAATGTTTCCCTGAGTTCTGTGAGCCATTAGAGCAAATAATCAAATCTAAGGGGGAGGAGGTCATGGGAACGTAGAGATCTACTACTGGTGATTGATATCTGAAGTCGGGGCAGTCTCGTGGGACTGGGCCCTTAATCTGTGGGATTGATCTGGTGCTATCATTAGGTCGATAATGTCAGAATTGAGTTAAATTGTAGGACATCCAGCTGGTGTCACAGGGAATTGCTCGTTGTGGGGAATCTGGTGTCAGAAATGTTGTGAGTGTGATAGTAGTGTGAGAACAAAGTAGAAACACAGGAGGAAAACTGAGTTTTTCTTAAACAGCAACTAATATGGTGTTTGCATAGAAAATCCTGAGGATCTACAGAACAACTAAGTAATACATGATTATATAAGCTCATAGTATTTAAGACTAAAATTTAAAGGAATAATTCTATTATAATATTCTATCAGCGAACAATTGTGAAATGAAATGAAAAAGCAATTCCACTTTCAAAACTTACTCTAAAGTTCCAAAAATCAAGATAGTGTACCATAAACAAAAGGACAGGTAGATAGATCAATAAAACAGAACAGAGGGTCCAAAAAGAGATCTATGCATATACAATCAATGGATTTTTGATAAAAGCACTAAGGCAATTCAGTGGAGAAAGGAAAATCTTTACATTTATTTGAAATTTGCTAAGAGAATAGATCTTAAAAGTTCTCATCATAAGAAAAAAATTTTGTAACTATGTAGGTGATGGATGTTAACTAGATTTGTTGTGATCATTTCACAATATACATAAATATTGAATTGTTATGTTGTACACCTGAAACAAATATAACGTTATATGTCAAATATATATCAGTTAAAAACAGAACAGTTCTTTTCTTATGGAAAAAGAAAGTACACTGATTTTTATTTCATATCCACACAGAAATTAACTTGTAATGGATCATAATTCTAAATGCAAAATCTCAAACTATAAAACTTGTAGCAGAAAACAGAAAAAAAATCTTTTTGAAACTGGGTGGGGAAAAGTTTATTAAACAGAAGACAAAAAGCACAAAGAAAAGAAATACTAGAATGGACTTCATCAAAAATAAAAAACATTTGCTTTCCAAAAGACATAGGTAAGAAAACAAAAACGCCACAGATGTGGAGAAAATATTTCCAAGATCTATATCTGTCAAAGGGCTTATATCTAGAATTATAAAGTACTCTTATAACTCAATACTTAAAAGAAAGAGAACCAATTTTTAAAATATGGGCATATCTATATTTCAATAAAATATAATAGTAAATAAATAGGCACGAGATTGTATATTTCACAAATAACCATTAAATACATGAAAATACGCTTAATATCACTAGCCATTGGAAAATGCAAATTAAAACCACAATAACATACTACTACATATCCACTGGAATGGATTAAACAAAACACAAAGAAAAAAATCTGACAATAGCAAGTATTACAATGGTGCTCCATATTTTCACAGTGGTGGTGTTTTCATAGGTATAAATATCAAAATGTACATTTTTAATAGCTATAGTTTATTGTATATAAATTATACCTCAATGCAGCTGATTTTAAAAAGAGCCTATGGTCAAATAATGTCAGTTATTTTCCCAATGAAGGACCAAAGATGTCAAGAGGCTTAGTACTTGCTAAAGATGATGTAAGTACAGCTGGGATCAGAGTTTCGTTCTCAACCCAGCCAATCTTCTCCTCCAATCAGACCTTCCTTCTAGTCTAACAGGATGCTGGAATGAAGAAGAAGAAACAAGAAGGGAAACACATGTCCTGAGAATTGAGCTGTTGTAATCCAGACCCTTAGTCTTGTCCTGACCAGTGACATCAAAACACTTCCCCACAGTACTGGAGACATGACTTGCTTTTAACTGTGAACAATTTAAATCTTTTAAAATAGCTTCTTCATTTTCCTTTCTCTTCCCTAATTTTAACAGTCAATTTGAAATACATAGATATATTTTGAAATAGAAAATTTGAGTGTTTTATGCTATATACCTTTAAGGGATGTGAGTGAGAACTTTGGGTACATCACTTCCTATCAATTTCTAAAATTACAAGTGAGTATTCTTTGGAAAGGACTTAAATTTTGTAGATAGATGAAAAGTATGTAAAGAATTTAGTGCAAATTAGGAAATGCAGAGAATGTGTTGAGTTAATGCTTTTGAGATGTAGCATGTACATTTGTCAATATTTATTTTCAGCTTATTTGTAAGATTTCTATTTCTGATATATTTGACATTTGTTTTCATTATATTTTTCTTGGGCTTAAAAATAGGTTCACTGAAATCTGACATTTTCTTAAGAGGGAATTTTATCATCTTGAAATTACTGATGTGCTGAACTGTTTGTCACATTATGATCAACGTTAATGTTAAGATTCCACTGTAAGAAAAAGTGAAAGATAATTCAAGGGAAGAGCTCTTACTTAAACATGAGTTCACCAGTCTTCAGTATTTAAATGAAGTTAAATCATGTCATCTTTCAGCATTTCTGGTACTTAACTGTGTACATTAAGAGCTTAAACGGCATAGGTTATATTTCTGAAGAGCACTGATGTTCAAGTAGGCCAAAATCACATTGTTGGAGAAATTTAAACATTTCCTCTGTGAATCTGAATCTGAATTTACATTGGATCCTTGAGTTTATGAGACACAAATAACACAACAAGTGAGCTTATAGGAAATAACCTAAATTTTATGTTCACAGAGGAAACTAGCATTTACTGAACATCAGATGTGCTTTGGCCTATTTGCTAAGGAACTTCAGCATATTCTCTCATTTAGTTCTATCGACGCTATGGAGTAGGTAGTATTGTTAACCCCATTTTACACATGGGAAAATGCAGGCACCGAGATTAGATAATGTGTCCAAGGTTAGATGACAAATGGCACCTGTCTGGGGAGTCTGCACCCTTTGCCCCACCCCATCCTCCCAGCACTGGGGTCTTCCCTGTTCCCTGCGTAGGCCAGCCTCATGCATCCTGTTCTGTCCTCCCGGAGCTCATGCCCTACCCTTTCCACTGATCATATATTGTCCACCCGGCATTGTGTGGGCACTTTGTCCCTCCACCTTCCCACTGCTGCTGCCCTGCCTGATTTCCTATTGATCAGTCATAATCACTTCCTAATGTTTGGGTGAAAACCTCAGAACCAGCTGTTCTGCCTCCAATTGCTTCTCCTCCACACCATTCTATGTAATCCTGGCAGTTAATCACCTTAAATACACTTCATCAAAAGCCTTGGGTGGCCCCCACTGTTCTGCTTTGAATCTTAGTTTGGAGAACATTCAAGACCCTCCCAAATCTCTCTCTCATCCACTTTTCCAGCTCTATGCAGATGTTGAAACACTAGCCCCAGACAGGGAGTTCCCAGGTCATTTGTATGTGCTGGGCATGGAATAAGTACTCAACATTGGCTATTATTATTTTATATTTAATATTTGAATAGGTAATATAGTTACATAGTTCAAAAACCAAAAATATAGAAAGGTATTATTGAAATATTATTATTCTTTGGACCCTTCATCTCAGTCCCATTTCCTATACCCAACAACTACTACTAATTTATTTTCTTTAAGATAAATTAGAGCATACTATACTGACCTACACATTGCTTTTTTCTACTTACTATATCTTGGAGAGGTTTTTTTGTATCAACAGTTAAAGAGCTTGCTCATTTCTTTTTTACAGCTGCATAGAAAATTTTTATGGTTTATGGATGTGTCATAATGTAATTAACCATAATTTAATTACTCCCTAATGATGTCCATTCATGTCATGTCTAGTCTTTTGCTATTATATGCTAAAACAAATATACTCATTTGCATTAATTTTGCATATGTGAGGACATATTTGTAAAGTACATTCCTAGATGGAGAATTGTTTAGAAAAATGATCCATGCATTTGTAATTTTAATAGATTATTGCCAAACTGTCTTATGTAGGGATGATAACAACTCCCACTTCCAACAGAAATGAATGAATCACTAGTTCCCTACAGTCTCAGCAACACATTATGTTACCAAACATTTCCATTCTGGGCTATTTTATGGTCATGAATAGTGCCTTAGTGTAATTTTATTTGCTTTATTTTATTTTATTTTATTTTTGTAGAACATTGCCTTTTATTTCCATCCTGAGTGAATTTCAATTGCCTTCCTCCTAAAACCTTGTTTTAAGATGGTGGCTGTGGTTAGGAATTTAAAAGTTTTTTTTTCTTTCTTTTTTTTAAATATAATTTATTTTATTATCATTAATTTACAATTACATGTGCAATATTACGATTATTAAACTACCCCTTCATCAGGTCCCCCCCACCAACCCCATTACAGTCACTGTCCATCAGCGTAGTGAGATGCTATAGAATCACTACTTGTCTTCTCTGAGTTGTACTGCCCTCCCCGTGCCCCCCCAACATTACATCTGCTAATCGTAATGCCCCTTTTTCCCTCTTATCCCTCCCTTCCCGCCCATTTTCCCCAGTCCCTTTCCCTTTGGTAACTATTAGTCCGTTCTTGGGTTCTGTGAGTCTGCTGCTGTTTTGTTCCTTCAGTATTTTTTCTTTGTTCTTATACTCCACATATGAGTGAAATCATTTGATACTTGTCTTTTTCGGCTTGGCTTATTTCACTGAGCATAATACCCTCTAGCTCCATCCATGTTGTTGCAAATGGTAGGATTTGTTTTCTTCTTATGGCTGAATAATATTCCATTGTGTATATGAACCACCTCTTCTTTATCCATTCATCTACTGATGGACACTTAGGTTGCTTCCATTTCTTGGCTATTGTAAATAGTGCTGCAATAAACATAGGGGTGCATCTGTCTTTTCAAATTGGGCTGCTGCATTCTTAGGGTAAATTCCTAGGAGTGGAATTCCTGGGTCAAACGGTATTTCTATTTTGAGTTTTTTGAGGAACCTCCATACTGCTTTCCACAATGGTTGAACTAATTTGCAGTCCCACCAGCAGTGTAGGAGGGTTCCCTTTTCTCCACATCCTCGCCAACATTTGTTGTTGTTTGTGTTTTGGATGTTGGCCATCCTCACTGGTGTGAGGTGATATCTCATTGTGGTTTTAATCTGCATTTCTCTGATGATTAGCGATGTGGAGCATCTTTTCATGTGCCTGTTGGCCATCTGAATTTCTTCTTTGGAGAAGTGTCTATTCATGTCCTCTGCCCATTTCTTAATTGGATTATTTGCTTTCTGTTTGTTAAGGTGCATGAGTTCTTTATATATTTTGGATGTCAACCCTTTATCAGATACGTTTTTATGAATATATTCTCCCATACTGTAGGATGTCTTTTTGTTCTACTGATGGTGTCCTTTGCTGTACAGAAGCTTTTCAGCTTGATATAGTCCCACTTGTTCATTTTTGCTTTTGTTTCCCTTGCCCGGGGAGATATGTTCATGAAGAAGTTGCTCATGTTTATGTCCAGAGATTTTTGCCTATGTTTTTTTCTAAGAGTTTTATGGTTTCATGACTTACATTCAGGTCTTTGATCCACCTTGAGTTTACCTTTGTGTATGGGGCTAGACAGTAGTCCAGTTTCATTCTCTTACATGTAGCTGTCCAGTTTTTCCAACACCAGCTGCTGAAGAGGCTGTCATCTCCCCATTGTATATCCAAGGCACTTTTATCAAATATTAATTGACTGTATATGTTTGGGTTAATGTTTGGATTTTCTATTCTGTTCCACTGGTCTGTGGGTCTGTTTTTGTGCCAATACCAAATTGTCTTGATTACTGTGGCTTTGTAGTAGAGCTTGAAGTCAGGGAGTGTAATTCCCCCTGTTTTATTCCTCCTTCTCAGGATTGCTTTGGCTATTCGGGGTCTTTTGTGGTTCCATATGAATTTTAGAATTATTTGTTCCAGTTCATTGAAGAAAGCTGTTGGTAGTTTGATAGGGATTGCATTGAATCTGTAGATTGCTTTAGGTAGTATAGCCATTTTGACAATATTGATTCTTCCCAGCCAAGAGCATGGGATGCATTTCCATTTGTTAGTGTCCTCTTTAATTTCTCTTAGGAGTGTCTTGTAGTTTTCAGAGTACAGGTCTTTCACTTCCTTCGTTAGGTTTATTCCTAGGTATTTTATTCTTTTTGATGCAATTGTGAATGGAATTGTTTTTCTGATTTCTCTTTCTGTTAGTTCATCATTAGTGTATAGGAAAGCAACAGATTTCTGTGTGTTAATTTTGTATCCTGCAACTTTGCTGAATTCAGATATTAGTTCTAGTACTTTTGGAATGGAATCTTTAGGGTTTTTTATGTACAGTATCATGTCATCTGCAAATAGTGACAATTTGACTTCTTCTTTACCAATCTGGATGCCTTGTATGTCTTTGTTTTGTCTGATTGCTGTGGCTAGGACCTCCAGTACTATGTTGAATAACAGTGGAGAGAGTGGGCATCCCTGTCTTGTTCCCGATCTTAGATGAAAAGCTTTCAGCGTCTTGCCGTTAAGTATGATGTTAGCTGTGGGTTTGTCATATATAGCCTTTATGATGTTGAGGTACTTGCCCTCTATACCCATTTTGTTGAGAGTTTTAATCAGGAATGGATGCTGAATTTTGTCAAATGCTTTTTCAGCATCTATGGAGATGATCATGTGGTTTTTGTTCTTCTTTTTGTTGATGTGGTGGATGATGTTGATGGATTTTCGAATGTTGTACCATCCTTGCATCCCTGGGATGAATCCCACTTGATCATGGTGTATGATCCTCTTGATGTATTTTTGAATTCGGTTTGCTAATATTTTGTTGAGTATTTTTGCATCTACGTTCATCAGGGATATTGGTCTGTAATTTTCTTTTTTGGTGAGGTCTTTGCCCGGTTTTGGTATTAGAGTGATGCTGGCTTCATAGAATGAGTTTGGAAGTATTCCCTCCTCTTCTATTTTTTGGAAAACTTTAAGGAGAATCGGTGTTATTTCTTCTCTATATGTCTGGTAGAATTCAGAGGTGAATCCATCAGGCCCAGGGGTTTTGTTCTTGGGTAGTTTTTTGATTACCAATTCGATTTCGTCACTGGTGATTGGTCTGTTTAGTTTTTCTGTTTCTTGCTTGGTCAGTCTTGGAAGGTTGTATTTTCTAAGAAGTTGTCCATTTCTTCTATGTTTTCCAGCTTGTTAGCATATAGATTCTCATAATATTCTCTTATGATTCTTTGTATTTCTGTAGGGTCTGTCGTGATTTTTCCTTTCTCATTTTTGATTGTGTTTATGTGTGTAGATTCTCTTTTTCTCTTAATGAGTCTGGCTAGGGGTTTATCTATTTTGTTTATTTTTTCAAAGAACAAGCTCTTGGTTTTATTGATTTTTTCTATTGTTTTATTCTTCTCAATTTTATTTATTTCTTCTCTAATCTTTATTATGTCCCTCCTTCTGGTGACTTTGGGCCTCATTTGTTCTTCTTTTTCCAATTTCAGTAATTGTGTCTTTAGACTATTCATTTGGGAATGTTCTTCCTTCTTTAAATAGGCCTGGATTGCAATATACTTTCCTCTTAGAACTGCCTTTGCTGCGTCCCACAGAAGTTGTGGCTTTGTGTTGTTGTTGTCATTAGTCTCCATATATTCTTTGATTTCTGTTTTGATTTGGTCGTTAACCCATTGATTAATTAGGAGAGTGTTGTTAAGTCTCCATGTATTTGTGAGCCTTTTTGATTTGTTTCTAAAATTTATTTCTAGTTTTATACCTTGGTGATCTGAGAAGTTGGTTGGTAGGATTTCAATATTTTTGAAATTACTGAGGTTCTTTTTGTGGCCTAGTATGTGGTCTATTCTGGAAAATGTTCCATGTGCACTTGAGAAGAATGTGTATCCTGTTGCTTTTGGGTGTAGAGTTCTGTAGATGTCTGTTAGGTCCATCTGTTCTAGTGTGTTGTTCAGTGCCTCTGTGTCTTTACTTATTTTCTGTCTGGTTGATCTGTCCTCTGGAGTGAGTGGTGTGTTGAAGTCTCCTAAGATGAATGCATTGCTGTCTATTTCCTCCTTTAATTCTGTTAGTATTTGTCTCACGTATGCTGGCGCTCCTGTGTTGGGTGCATATATATTTATATCGGTTATATCTTCTTGTTGAACTGACCCCTTTATCATTATGTAATGTCCTTCTTTATCTTTTGCTACTTTCTTCGTTTTGAAGTCTATTTTGTCTGATACAAGTACTGCAACACCTGCTTTTTTCTCTTTGTTGTTTGCATGAAATATCTTTTTCCATCCCTTCACTTTTAGTCTTTGTATATCTTTGGATTTGAGGTGATTTTCTTGTAGGCAGCATATAGATGGGTCTTGCTTTTTTATCCATTCTGTTACTCTGTGTCTTTTGATTGGTGCATTCAGTCCATTTACATTTAGGGTGATTATTGATAGGTATGTACTTATTGCCATTGCTGGCTTTAGATTCGTGGTTACCAAGGGTTCAAGGGTTGCTTCTTTACTATCTAACAATCTAACTTAACTTTCTTGTTAAGTTATTGTAAACACAGTCTGATGTTTCTTTATTTCTCTCCCTTCTTATTCCTCCTCCTCCGTTCTTTCTATAATAGGTGTTTTATTCTTTGCCTTTAGTTGGTATTTGGATGGTCTGCTTTCTTTGCTATGATTTTTTTTCCCTCTGGTGACATCTTTTTAGCCTTAGGTGTGCTTCCATCTAGAGCAGTCCATTTAAGATATCCTGTAGTGGTGGTTTATGAGACGCAAGTTCTCTTAACTTTCGTTTATCTGGAAATTGTTTAATCCCTCCATCATATTTAAATGATAATCGTGCTGGATACAATATTCTTGGTTCGAGGCCCTTCTGTTTCATTACGTTAAATATATCATGCCATTCTCTTCTGGCCTGTAAGGTTTCTGTTGAGAAGTCTGATGATAGTCTGATGGGTTTTCCTTTGTAGGTGATCTTTTTTCTCTCTCTAGCTGCCTTTAATACCCTGTCTCTATCTTTGATCTTTGCCATCTTAATAATTATGTGTCTTGGTGTTGTCTTCCTTGGGTCCCTTGTGTTGGGAGATCTATGAGCTTCGGTGGACTGTGAGACTACTTCCTTCCCCAGCGAGGGAAAGTTTTCAGCAATTATTTTTTCAAAGACACTTTCTATCCCTTTTTCTCTCTCTTCTTCCTGTGGTACTCCTGTAATGCGAATATTGTTCCGTTTGGATTGGTCACACAGTTCTCTTAATATTCTTTCATTCCTAGAAATCCTTTTATCTCTCTCTGCCTCAGCTGCTCTGTACTCCTGTTCTCTGTTTTCTATTCCATTAACAGTCTCTCGCATCTCATCCATTCTGCTGTTAAGCCCGTCGATCGCTTGTTTGATTTCTGTATTGTCTTTCCTCAGGTCCCTCACTTCCTCCCTCAGCTCTTGCACATTTCTCTGTAGGTCCATCAGCATGGTTATGACTTTTATTCTAAATTCTTTTTCAGGGAGGCTGTGCATTTCCATCCCTTCAGACTCCCTCTCTGGGGTTGTGTGGTTGATTTTGGTCTGAACCATATTCCTCTGTCTTTTCATGGCTGTATAATTTGGTCACTGATAGTTGCCACGTATGTCAGCTGGGCTCTTTAAGACTTTAAAAAGAGAAGAAAAAAAAAGAGAAAAAAAAGAGAAAAAGAGAAAGAAAGAAGAAAAGAAAAAAAGCAAGAAAAGAAAAAAGCAAAAACAAAACAAAAAACAAGACAAAAAACAAAACAAAACAAAAACAAAAAAAAAGCCCACCGGACGTAGATTCTGTGGGAATGCTCTAGGTGGCGCTATTGCCCCACTCTTCCACAGCTGTGACTGTGCCGCTCCGCAGGGCCCTTTATTGCTCTGGCAGGGGTGGGAACGAATAGGAGGCTGTTGATCTCAGTGAGAAGTGTTAAGTATGGCTACACTTCCTCAGTCGCCAGCTAAGGCGTCTGAAACTCCCCAGGACTCCCAGCCTGCTGGGCTGAGTGTGCTGGGGCGATCCGGCTCCTCCGCTGGGCTCCTGTCTCTGTAAGACCGCTGAAGAAAGCGCGCACTTCTTTTTTTTCCTTCCCGGGAGCCAGCTGCAAGTACCCTGGCGCGTTCCCCGCTCAGATCCTGCCGCTCTGCCTCCCCAATCTCCGCTGCACTGCGCGATGTGGGTCAGCGCTCCCCGCGCAGATCACCAGGGCTGGCTACTTTGCGGGGTGCACTTCCACTCCCTCCCGGCTCTGAATCCTCTCCTCCCGCCGGTGCACTGGGGTGGGGGAGGGCTCGGGTCCCGCAGGGTCACGGCTCCGTATCTTACCCGCCTCTTGGGGTGCCGAGTCCTCTCGGGTGTAGCTGCACGCTGTGCGCTTTCCTGGGTATTCTCGTCTCTCTTTTAGGAATAGATGTATTTTCTGTGTTTTCGTAGATAAATATAGTGTTGGGAGGAGATTTCTGCCGCCCTGCTCACACCGCCGTCTTCCCGGAAGTCCTCTCCACTTTCTCTAGCTTTTACCAGGCCGGGCACCATGCCAGGCGCCGCGCCGAGGATTCTGGGGTGAGCGAGGCAGCCGCCCAGCTCTCATCGACAGCACGGGGCTTGGCGGAAGCACGTCTTTCCTGCTTTCTATAGATACATATTCTTCCTTGTTGCTCCTTTTCATTTCTATCGCCAACTCCCACCCCCCTTTCATTAGTAGACATAACCTGAGCTCCGTCAAAGTGTAGAATGAAACTTCCCTGCTTACTACCCTCTAGTCAGGCACCACATCTTTGTTTTGCACACCATAGCTAAGTCAATCTCCCTAAAATTTCCCTTCTAATATTTTCTTAAGAACTTTCATTGGCCTCATCACTAACTATAAAGAAACAGTTCATTCCCATAGTCTGACATTCAGTACCTGCCATGATCTGGTTCTAACTCTACTTTCCTGATTATCTCTTAATGCAAGTCTAGAGCTATTCTGTGCTGGAGTCCATCAGGTCTGCAAGACACTCCAGTTACTTCTAAGGTCCCTTTCTTCTGGTTTCCTTTTTGCCATGTGCCTATAACTCCCATCATTCTTTCCACATTCTCCTTGGCTGAGACAATTCATACTCTATCAGGTTGTACATGGTTATGTGGGTAAGTGTGTATGAATGCATAGTCACACATAGGTGGATATGAATGTGTATGTATGCACAGGGGTGAATAAACTCCTGGTGGCCAGTGTCAGCAGCACTTGTCACATAAGGGACCTCTCTCTGCACCCCTTTCCTTTTGTAACTAGCTCTGACACCACATACTTTCACTAATCCTCCAGCCTCTACTCAACATGGGTAAGCATATCAGAAACTCAGAATAGAGAGCCCCATAAGTGACCTGTTCTTGGCAACACTGGAGATTAAGGATGAATTACAAGTAGTTTTTTAATCCAAAAAAGATTTTGGAAAATTTTAATAGATGGAAACCGTATGTGTTTGTCGGAGGAAATGAGTGATGGGAAGGAAATGGAAGGCCTTAAAATCAGACACAAGGAGCTTTCTATTCCCTTAAGATTATACTGTGGTGGTTACATCTATGTGTCAACTTGATTGGGCCACAGGGTGCTCATACAGTTGGCCAAAGTGTTACTCTGCATGTGTCTGTGAACATATTTCTGGATGAGATTAACATTTGAATCAGTAGGGTTTTGTAAAGCAGATTGCCCTCCCCAGTGTGGGTGGGCCTCATCAGTCAATTGATTACCTGAGTGAAACAAAAAGACTTAGTAAGAGGGAACTCTGCCACCCTGGGACTTCATTCTTTTTTGGCCTTCAGACTTGAACTGAAACATTAAATCTTCTTGGGTTTCCTACTGGAACTACTCAGCAGTTCCCCGGGTCTCCAGCTCGTTGACTCTAGATCTTGAGACTTTTTAGCCTCCATAATCATGTGAGCCAACTCTTTATAATAAATCTCTTAGATAAATATGTCTCTACATATCTGTAGTTAGGTACTAGTAGCTAGAATAATGACAACACTAAAACCATTTTTGTATATGCATTAGCTAATTGGAATTCCAAATGGAGTATCAGTTTTGTTTCTCTGGCAAGCCCTAGCTAATAGATGTACATAAATACATATACAAAAGTGTTTTCATTGTTCTAGTACCTAAAAGGTCAGGCTACAGATAATAGTTATCTTCACTCGGTAATGATACCCCAGTTCTTCCTGCCACATGTGACTTTCTTAAAGATCCCTGGGAAGAAGGATTGGCAGGGTTTAGAAATTCTAAAATGGCAGAGCCTAACAAGAATAGAATTTCTTTGCATGTATGTCTGATTTCTAAGTTGACTTACAAACTGGTAAAGTGATAATCACAACAGGCAATGTAGGACATCCTTCAGCTTAAAAGCAGATGTTTATTCAATAATCTGTATGGCAGATTACAGAGATTTGATGAACCGTTAGTGCCCTATTTCATTCATTATTGGTCTCATGTTATTATGTCTCCTTTTCTCTTGTTGAGATTGTCCTTTTGAACTTAGTTACTGCATCTGGTTTCCTCAGACCAATTTGTAAAAATTAAGTTGAAAACTCAATTCTCACCAAGACTGCCAATCACTGTCTAAAGGTATATATTTGATACTTGAGTGAAGCTTACAAAATCCAACTATCTAAAGCTCTGTGGCCCTGAGGCAATATGATATGACGCTTTTAATGAAAGATGGCCTTATGTTTCCTTAAAAAAAGAAGGTTATGTAAATTCTGATTTTATATTGACTTACATACATTGGCATCAATTGCCCTTAGTAAATTCTTGCTCTTTAGTTCTAGTCAGCTACTGAGTTCTGATACTTTGACCTTCTTTTGAATGATCTGTCATTACCTATGCAACCATCATTTCATACCTAGATTATTGTCTTAATTTGACCTCTAGTATTTTCTATACTATAATACTAGCTGCGTAACACTGGTTAATTTTCTTAATCATTTTATTATGTTACTTTCCCCATAAATGACCCCATATTCCAAACTCTATCAACTACTGTCAAACTTATCCAACTTTGTACTTCATGTTAATTTCCAGGATATAACTTCTCTCTTCAATTTCAAGGGTGGCTAGGAACTAGGAGAAGGCAGGGATTTTAGGAGTGGATGAAATAGGTAAAGGTGATAAAGAGATACAAACTTCTAATTATAAAATATATTAACCATGGGGATAAGAGTACAGCATAGGGAATATAGTCAATAATATCGTAATATCTTTGGTGACAGATGGCAATTATACTTATCATGGTGAGTGTTTAGTAATGTAGATAATTGTTGAATCACTGTTGTACACCTGAAACTAATATATCAACTATACTTCAGTTTAACAAAAAGAAACTGTAGGGGCAGCGGTGTGAGTGCAAATAGCATGGATGGTTGAGAAGTTGAGTATGGTTAGAATGTTGAATCCAGGCTGAGAGAGGGCATTGGGAGGAAGTGGAGTGGTAAGGCTGGTGAAGAATTAAACTGATAATGGCATAATAGAAATGTTCTTGTTTTCCTATGAAGTCACTGGGATCAGCATGAGAGAATCCTAACAAGAGCCTGTGTGCTTTAGAAAGATGACTCCATGAGTTTTTGTTGAGAATGTAATTGGAAGCAAAAAGGATAGTTTTGGGACAGGTAGGGAAGAAAAAGAAAGGCAGAATTACGACTGTAACGATGAGGATGAAGACAAGGGGACCGTGCACGCATCTTTTTTGCTCCAGCCCTTACTCTGAGCACAGTGCTCAGTGGACGCCTCACGTGTATATCTGAACTGAGTGGAAATTTCACGTAGCCTGACTACTCTAGACTTTGTTCTCTTTGTCCTGATTTTCTAGTTCACTGTATGATATTAGAATTCACAGTATTTTGCCCTGTGTTGTTCATTATTGCTTCCTGAACAAGTGAGTCAGTAGGAAGCCATGGAATCATGATTCAAACTGACTTAGGTTCAGATGTTGAGTTCTACCCCTTAAGAACTTTGCAAACTTGGGTGGAGTATTTAACCTGGTCCCAGTTTCTTCATTTTGAAGTTGGGGATGATGATGCCTGCCTCATGCAGCTGTTCAGTGACTCGAATAGGTGGGATGAGTACACAGCACAGAGTCTAATACATGGCACACAGTGAGGTCTTTCTTCCCCTCCCCTCCTACCTCTTCCCCTTCTCTTCCCAATTAGGTGGCTCTTTTATTCAACAAACAATATTGGGAACCTGTTATGTGCATGAAGTGTTAGGGCTGGGGATTGAAAAGTAAGTAGAATAAATTGCTTGCTTTTCAGGAACTTTGAATTTCTCCTAGTACATAATATTCATCTTCAAGCAAAGTAAGAGACTTTGGAAAAGAGAGTGATTGATTATGCTGGGACTGCAGGGGGGACTCTGGAGAACGTGTCATGGGTTCCCTGGATTTAGAGACAAAAGTACATCTTTGTATCCAACTCAGCATCCCTACAAGGGGTCAGTAAATCAAATTCCAATGGGTGAGTTCACAAAATAATTTCAAGAGGTCTCCTTGGTGACTTTCATCTGTCCATTTCCCTTATGGTTGACACTAATCGTTAATCCCTTCCACCTCAGTCCTGATGCCCCACTTAGCAATTCCCCCACGTAATTTTCTCTTCAGGGCTCTGTTGTCATGCCTGTGCAGGGGACTGATCTGGGGACAAGTTATATTACTTCATGCTTGCATTGTTGCCATGCTAATAACCATCTGATTTTCCAATAATCTGTGTCTCTGTAAGTGGCTTTGAGTACTGGATGGGTTTTTCTTGTAACTATGGAAACAACAGAGCCTGAGGGCTTCTCATGTGTGTGTGAGAATCTAGACTTCTATTCTGCTTCCCTTGTAATTACCCAGGTTCCATCAAATCATTCTACACTGCCTTGCTTAGGAGGCCCTACCTGTGATAGAGAACATCTCTACCTTGGAAAAAACTGCAAAACCATCAGGGACAAAGTGTTCCAAACTTGTACCACAAGCCAGTGGTGGGAATAATTTCTATGTCACCTGACCTCCAGTCTAAAAACAATTTCTGCATGTTGACCTTAGAGCCTTTCCCAACCTAACCATTTTCTTCTGTGAAAGCATTTTGTAATGAACACAGAAAGGAGACAGTTATTACAATTGTAGTAGCTACGGTTTATGCTTACGGGCTGTTAATGTTCTAAGCACTTAATGCCTTGTTTTCTATAGAAGAGGAAATAGGCAGGAAGTTAATTCATTGCAGGTCACATAGCTAGTAAGCGGTAGAACCAAGATTTGAGCCCAGCCACTCTGGGTCCCCCACAGCTTCCTACTTTAACATAGCAGTTGTCTTGATCTTTGCCATGTCATACTATGAATCAAGAGTTTGAAGATCACTGGGATTTAGGAATCCTTTGAAATCTTGAGATACTGAATTATTATTATAGGAAATATTTAACTTTATGGATTGTTTTGAAAGGCAAGTGAAAATAAGAGTTTCTAGACATTATAGGCTTCTCTCTTATCTTAAAATATCCTAAGGGATGATGTTAATAGTAATTAAAAATTATTTAAAAAGTAAGTTCTTCCAAAGGTCAGACAGATATCTGTCATTCAGATACCTTGTATCGCCCTCTGGTTACCCCTGACACTTCAACCCTGGGCTCTTTCTCCTTCACTTCTTCCCTTCCCCACCATCAAAACTTACTTGTTCTAAGTACCATTCTTGCAAGGCTTTACCAAGCTAGTTAATTTGCTGAGTGATTTTAGGCTAAAGTGTTCCAGAAAGTGAACATCTCCAAGTGCCCCTTTCACTCACACTGTATCCCAACTAATTTGTATTTTAACAAGGAGCTCCTGGAAACATACCCTTAGTATCCTAAATGAATAACTCTATTGAGGTTGGTGGAGCTGCTATCTGGGAGTATCTGGGTCTGAATTTAAAGTCTCAAATTAGGTCAGTTTAAATATGGGACACCCGTAGCATTCATAGACCTGGCAGCCCAATTATTCTTTCTCTGGGGAGAAGGGTGTTATCCTCTTCAGACACTAGCGGAACTGGCGTAAGGCAGCCAAGGCATTCAGGACAATTGCTTGGTATTTTTGGAGATGCCTCCTGTGTTCACGGTACCTGTGCTGCACATATTTCCTCCATGATCTGGGCCTGGGAGTCTCTCAGAGTTACAAAATGGGGCTCATTTAACTGAGTCACTGACTGTGTCAGTCTGTGAGTCTGGACATTGCAAAGAAGGTGGGACTCAGAGTGCAGAGGATATGCCTCTTAACTGTGGAGGTCCTGTTCATATGTTTACCAGACTTTGTGCAGAGAATCAGGCTGAATTAGAAATGCTGTGCAGAGGAAGATGGTATATGGAAAGGGCCTGCTTGAGGGTTTGGGCCCTGCACTTGGGTTTTTACCTGACCAAAAGGGTCTTTTATTCTTGGGAACTCCCTTAGCTTTTTTCTGTAAAATAAAGGACCTCAGGGTTTCCTTCCAGTTCCACAATTCAATGCTTCTCTAGATGTGGGGGGTATGTGCCAGACTGCTGGAGCGCATTCCCATTTTTGCCACCTATTAGCTGTGTGACCGTGGGCAAGTCTATGTCCTTAAGCTTTAACCTCTTTATTGGAAAAATGGAATAGGAATAGCACCTATTCCATAGGGTTCCAGAGGACTTAACCTGTGTGTCTGGCACATGGTGGGAGCTAGCTAAGGATGTAAGAGCTATTATTAATATCATTGTTATTATCATCATAGGGTGCCAATTCTAACTGCTTGGTAGGAAATGCCTGAATTGTGAGGCATTCTTAGGGATCTTCAGGAAAGAGGATTCCCAAGATGAGTATTTATATGTGCCAACACAGTATTCCCTCTCCTTGGTGTCACATTTTGATTTCTGATTTCCACTGCAAGTAATTAGAGGCATTAGGGTTGAAGTACATACATCTAAGAAGCCAGTTGACTTCATGCAGAAGGTTCCAGTTGGAAAGATGAGCACTAAACACAATCCTAATAGAAGAGCTGAATGGAAGAGTAGTCAAGACAGTTAATAGAAATGAAAACAACTGCATGTATCCATTATACTCTGCTGGTGCCTTGCCAGTCTTTTAGGAGATACAGAACCCTCCCTTCCTTCTCTCACTGTTAGTTACAGAATCTGCACTGGTTTAAATCTCTTTAGGGTTTTCTTCTGGGACCTGCCTGGGACTGGTTTTCCTCTCGTCTTCCATGTGAATCCTTGTGGCCCCTCTTCATAGTTTCATCTAACCTCTTAATTAATTCATCATCAAATCAGTTAATATCCAGTACAGCTGTTGAAGCCTCCTTATGTAACCAGCACTATGCCACATAAACAGAGCGCGGCTTACAAAGTCTAGGTGAGAGCATCTTTCAAGGAGCTAGCTTTGTACAACTGGGATGATGAGTAATTAGAATGACTCAATTACCTTAAGAAACTAGGCATACCAAATTGACTATGAAGAATGTGGCATTAAAAAAATCTAAAACTTTTCTGTCTGAAATGCTTTGTGAACTAGAATATTCTATAGAAATAGGATATTTCATTACTCACTTCTGGTGTGCAGTTTGTGTTCTTTAAATCATTGGGCATTCCCAAAACAATGATTATTTATTAACTTCTGGGGGAAGAGAAGATATTACTCTGTTGTTGAAGGTGGGATTTCATAGAATTGCAAACCAGTTTGCTCACTCAGTTATTCCATCTAGCCAAATTGTCATGTGCTAATTGTCTTTAGCCATATTACTGATTGGGCAGAACACTGTACATAATCTTGCAAACTAAAGGGAGTTATCTTAATCCATATTATGCGTCTCTCTTAATATTACAGGGACGAAGCCCTCTTGGAATAAGCAAACCTAGAAAATGTTTTCCATATAATTGTTAGTACCTATGTATATAAAATTCCACATGCATGCCCATGTAAGAAAAAAAAAGCCTAGTCTATATATCTTGAAAGACAAATTAGAGGCCTCAAGATACCAGCATATTTTAGGCAAGACAACAATTTCTATAAAAGGAAGTAGTTCAATTTTTGGTTTGGATCAGACACACTCAACACAAGATTTTAGTTTGTTAAATTCAAGACTCTAAGTAAATTTTAAAGCTGATGACCTAGTTGGATTAGGCTTGATGGCACAAAATGATAAAGTTGCTCCTCTGATCTAATCAGCATCAAACATTTGTTAATGAGAACTGCCTGGATTTTACAGTATCAGGCCAAGTTGGCGTGGGATTTGGATTTCTAATGGAGTCCCTGCAGTAGATCTGTTCCCTTTCCAGATGTTTTGCTTGGGGTGGGGAGAGTTGGGGCTGTTGGGACTGCACTTTAGAGGAGCCTGGTTACTGTTTTCATGAATAAGATAAAATGGTGTTTATCTTCCATCGATCAATACTGTCTTGTTTGAACTTATTGAGTCATTTAGAGCCACATAAGGTAATGAAAGCCATGGTGCAATAGTACCCAGTGTACTACCCAGCTTTCTGGAGGGTGGCAATATTTTAAAAGCTAGTTATTGAGACAGATTTTGAACATCAACTGGCTAGCTGTGTGATGAAATGAACACACACCATGATAGGCTGGCCTGTGGGTTTCAGTGAAAAGGGCACTGAGCTTTTTTAACTAAGCATTTTCTTGAGTAACATTCTCTAAAATAAAAGTTTTTTTTTAATTTAGAATAAAAGAAAATTATAGGTGGTTGTGTCTTTCTCCAAATAAATAGAAGAGGATTACTATTTGCGGCTAACCAAAACTTCATTATTTACATATTAAACTATAGTACTATTGTTTGGACAAAGAGGAGCTAATTGGTAAGTTTGGAGTTTTAGGAAATTTTTCTAGGGGTTGTTACAGATGGGAAATGGAGAGGGAAGAGAGTTTTGCTGGAGCCCTACTGTGTGCCAGGGACTGAGCTTAGTGATTTTACCATATAATCTCATTTAATCTTCACTAAATTCTGCAGGGCAGAGTTTACCCCCATTCCACATTTGAGGAATCTGAGATTCAAGGAAGTTAAATAGGAACCCAAGGTTGCAAACATAGGCAGTTTGGGAACAGGCATTCCAACCCAGCTCTGTCAGGAGAAAAGGCCAGTGTTCTTTCCAGAATTAATTTGGAAAGTTTCTAAAATAGGCATGGATTTATTGGATGAAATATAGCTAGACTGTAAGGTCCCTGAGATGTTTTTGATTCTGATCATTTCAATCGGTTCTGGTTATGAATGCTGGACTTGGGTTATAAAAATGATGTGTTCTTAATCTGAGTCGTGAGGAATACTTTTCTGAGAGACATTAACAGGAGCTGAGAGAAGTTGTTCAGTGGTGAATTAAGCTTAGGAAACAAAACACTGCCTACTCTCCTGGATATTCAGAATGAATGAACATATGTACACACAGTAAATCCCCAATCCTGGTGAGTCAGTATAATGGTTACACACCTGGGCTGATCTGAAGTCAGATCACCTGGCTGGGAAACCTCGCTCTGCCACTTGCTAACTGGGTGATTTTGAGCCTAGGCAATTTATCTGTGCCTTAGTTTTCTCATTTGTAAAATGTTACAACTTTATAAATCTTATATATATTATAATTTTATAAATCTTACAAAATGTTTTATGGCTGTTCTCATAATGAGATAAATGCATGGAAAGTGCTTAGAAGTGTATTTGGCAAAATAATGCTCAGTATGTGTCTGTTATTATTACTCAAAACACTCATGCAGCAGTAGGACCTGCTTTGACTTGTCTAACCACCACTTCCTCAACTTAATTGCAGAGTCACTTTTTTTAGGGCCACGTTTATTAATGTCCACTGAATGCAGTACAGGAAATGTTGTATTTGAAATGACACACAACCAGAAAAAAACTAAATATTCAGTGTTTTCATATCCATTATGTCGTTTTATGCTTTTGCCCATAATAATGACTTTCTTTTTTCTTGTCAACATTCTTCCCCTTTCCCTTCCACTAGATAAATAAATTGAAACAGTAAATTGTGAGAATTGTCTCAAATGGGCAGTATCAATATTCTTCCAGGAAATCTGGCCCTTAAGTAGTTTATTATTCTGCATTTAGCAGGGGAAGGCCTAACACTTTGACAAGTAAGTGTTTCACTTTTATTTCCAGACCTATGCTCCTATTGTATACACCTCAGCACATATTATAAAGGGTGTTTAGATCAGGTCAACACATGTTTGATACTCCTAAATTATAACTAGAGTTGAGTTTGCCAATATATGTTTTGCAAAACACTAATTCTGCACCCTTGCACAAATAATGCTGTGTCTTTCATCTTCTTGGAGATACACAATACACATCTGAAAAGCCTTGTAGTAAATGAACTTGTTTAACTTGGAACTTAATCTCCTTGAAACTTACTTTGGTAAGCATGCAGCAAATATATTTCAATCAGAAAGTCTAAAAGATTCCTGGTAGGAATGGGGTATTCCTGGTAAGTGCCCTGATTAATTTTTCTTTAGATAAAATACCATCATATTTTAGTTGTGAATGATTTTTTTGGAGTAAACAAAATGATATGTGAAGATACATCCACTGCACACAGATGCCCAAACCATCCTAAAAGGAGAAGATCTAATAATTAGCCATCTCCAGGTTGCGATTTAACACACTCAAAGCCAATCATTTCTCATGACGGTTTTTGTTTTCTTTTTTTTTAGCTAGAATGAAAGGTGAAATGCCTGGGGCATTCCTTTGGTTCATAGGATAATGGCAAAAGAAAGAGCAAGAATTCACCAAGTTGATTTTTGTTTCATTTTTCATGATTGTTAGGATAAAAGAGAAGGAAGGAGATAATTGATTATGAAGTCTAAAGTATGAAGGAAATTATGACCCACACAGAGAACTCAGAATCTGCCTGTGATGTTAAGGCAATTATTATTATTATTATTTTTTTAAGTTTCCCAGGGTCCCAGGACCAAGACAGACAGTCAATCACACCTCTCCCTGCTGTCTGGCTATGGCTTCACAGTGGTAAATCTACATGTATATATTTTTTTGGCTCAGAAATGAAATAAAAATAAATAAAATTAAATAAAAGAGAAAATGATGGCTGCCATCTCATTACGAGATCTTTCCAATATACCTTTTCTGTTTTCAGGTTGCTTCATTAGTATAAAAATGACCAGTAAGTTTCCTGAATTAGGCTCTGTAAGAGAAGCAGATAAAAGCTGTTTCCCCTGCATTCCCATTGATCCACACGGCACAGTTTCAGAGTTGAAATAGAAAAAGCAAAACACATGGACCGTACCTGAGTGATTTCAGAGATCCCCACCCGGAAAAGGTTTCCTTGATTATGGCGAATTCAACGTGTTATGCTGGTTATGCTCTAATCATCATATCAAACTCCAAAGGTTCAGTTGCTTTGGGTTTGGTTTACAATTCCTGTAGTTAAACTTTAACTTACCCTGTCTCTTGCATCCATGCAGCCCTTTGACCAGATAATTGGGTCACTACAGCTTAGACAGAATCTACAAAACTACCATGTTCATTTG
Organism: Smutsia gigantea; assembly: GCA_032199065.1. Classification (NCBI taxonomy): domain Eukaryota; kingdom Metazoa; phylum Chordata; class Mammalia; order Pholidota; family Manidae; genus Smutsia; species Smutsia gigantea. Next base: position 17,507 of record JAVSCE010008774.1, on the reverse strand, counting down.
TTTGCAAAATTAAAATTTATTTTGCATTATAAACCACTGATGTGAATATTATTTTGAGGCTGTTTTAGGGACTTTATATAACAAAAAGTAGGACTCACTGCAGTTTGGCTAACTATGCTTGCATTTAGGTGAGCTCCCTGTATTCTGCCGTGCCAAAGTGATATTGAGCCTAAGGTAATTTGGGAGAGTTTTTATATCACTGTATTACATGGAGTAAAGTATGGAGTTTTGCGTCAAGTATGTAGATAAATGGTGGCTTACAAAAATAAAATACATAAAGCATTTCTATGACCAAGTATTTGGGTCAAATCAGTTTGGGGATAGCATAATTTGTTCTATACAAGCTGTTCATTCATATTTTAAGAGGGAGCCATCACTCTGAAAGCACAAAAATCAGCTGTGTTATGAGGTTTATATGAGATCTGAGGCAGTTGTTCATGGCTTGAAATTTCAGTGGTAACTCTGTTTCTTGAGCAATAGAGAAAAGACATTTTTTCAAAGATATAAACTCTACATTCTAAATTCTCCTGCAAGAGCTCCAGTCTATTGAGGAAATTCCTAAAGGTAAGAAAACCGACTTAAAAAAATCAAGACTCTCCTAATTCTGAGTACATTTTAGTTTAAGGGCTGATAAACCACAGGCCCCCGAACCGGAATTAGAGGACACTCTCGCTTGGCTTCAGCTATAGTAAGAGGAGTCTAACTTACAAGGAACCAACTATTGGTAGAAGTATTTTGTCTATAGAAAAGCACAGGATGAGCAGTCCTTCCACAGCAGAGAGCTAGAGGAAGATGAATCAATTCAACACATCTGGGAATATAAAATGAGATAAGTTTTACTGTTGGAAGGCTGGTTTGGCCTACAAAGTCTTCAGTTCTCAAACGTGTGGAAGCCTTGATTTACCTCAACTTCTCGCAAAGCAATGCATGACAAGGTTTAACAAAATTACCCCAGAACAATTGTTTTGCCCTGGAATTGTGCCCCTGGAATGAGCCCTAAAGGAAGCATTTGTATCCAGTTCACCTAGACAGCTGCGTGAGGAACACATCCCTGTACAGCCTCCTTGGGAGTGGGTCCCCCTTACCAAGCAGTTTTACTGTTTTTTTTTCCTAGTGGGTTTGCATGTGTCCCAAAGGTGTAGGGAATCTGTTCTTGAGTTTGCCTGGTCCTACTGAGAGTTGTTGATATTATAAGATTGTCAGTCCTGGGAGGGTTTTCTTTGTTGTTTTGTGTGGTAGGTGCCTGGATGGCAAGAGTGAAGAAAGGAAAGCCAGGGGTTTTAGGTATCTGGTGGAAACACCAAAAAAAAAAAACAAAAAAAAAACATGACAGGTAAAAAGAAGGTATTATATTAAATGGTTATTACATATGTGTACATATAGGTTTCTTACTTTTGGGGGTCCTAACAGTCAATAGGGCAGGGCTACACTCATGTTAAACAGAAGTTGTTGGAAATAAGTTAAAATTGCCCTACCATCTGATAATTCAGATAAGACAATTCATATATTACTCAGAAGAGCCAAAGGCAGTAATGAATTGGTGGCATTATTAGGATATTGCTGGAAAGCTTTTTCCTTTTTATTTCATAAAACATGTTTTATGGCTGTGATAGGGCTATGTTGACAGCAACAAAAAGACAAATAATGAATCAGCCTTTCTCTTTCTAAAGATTGCTTACGGGGACACTCTATGGTCTTAAAATGAAGAGAAACCAACTGATTAGAATTAAGTCAAATCCATTGCTATGATGTCATTAACTGAATAGAGGGAAGTAACTGTAGCTAGAACGGCAAGGCTGGCTTTTATTTTGTAAAAAGTAAACCCTATTTAGCACTCCTGGGTCCTCATTCTCCAGAGAGGGACAAAGCAACCCTCCGGAAGCTGTTACACAATGTAAACAAACAAGTCTGGTTTAAATAGCGGCTGATAAATGTCTTTTTCATTTATTTATTCTACAGTTACTGAGGATCTACTATCTGCTCAGCATTAGGTTAGATGGGTAAGATTTCAAATGAGAGCTGAATCTATTAGGCTGTAAGATCAGACTAGGTTGTATCTCGCGTTTTAAAAATAATAGAATAGAAAATAAGGGAATTGCATCTAGAATGGGTATGCAGCATTCATGGAACTTGTGTTTTAGTTACATGTAGGTGGACATGTATACCGGTGTGAGGTGAAATTTATTTTTTATTGTGGAGCACAATTTTAAAAGCTTGCAAAATACAGGCACACCTTGTTTTATTGGACTTCACTTTGTTGCAGTTCACAGCCATTACCGTTTTTACGAATTCAAAGTTTATGTTAAGTCCATCAGCACCCTTTTTCCTGTACCTTTTGCTCACTTCATGTCCCTCACATTTGGTAATTGCCAATATTTCAAGTGTTATCATATTTGTTATGGAGATGGGTGCTCAGTGATTATGACTTACTGAAAGCTCAGGTGACGGTTAGCGTTTTTTTTAGCAATAAAGTTTATTTTAATTAAGGTATGTAAGACATAGTGCTATTTAAGACATAATGCTATTGCACACTTAATAGACTACAGTATAGTGCAAATATAACTTTTATATGCACTGAAGAACCAAAAAATTAATTTGACTCGCTTTGTTGTGATACTCGCTTTCTTGTGGTTGTCTGGAACCAAACTCCTAATATGTCTGAAGTATGCTTTTACTGTGTTAGTCTTTAGGGGTTCAGTGGTTAACAAGCCACATACAGAGCATACATTAAAGAAATAGTCCCCCCAGTGATTAACACGTATAGTTGTGATGAGTATTAAGAAATACAAATTGCTGAACAGAGTGTAACATACAGGGACCTAACCTAGTGTGAGGTTGGGTGAGAACTGAGGGAAAGGCATCTAGAACACCAGGTATTTAAACTGAGACCTGAAGGGTATATGGGTGGGAGGGTGGGCAGGATGGTAGGTGGGAATAGCACATATGGATGTCCTGAGTTTGAATGATTTTGTCACATCATATAACTTTTAGAAGTCCAATTGTGAGAGGCAGCAGGGAGAAAAGGGAGCAGTGGCTGGAGACTAGCTCATAGGGCCACGCACAGAGGGAGGCAGATCTCCAGGTCATCCTGAGGCAGCGGGAAGTCACTGGAGGGTTTGAAGAAGATAAGCCACGTAATTTATTCGTGTGTATTTTGGATATAGGGAAGAGAATAAATTGTCGTGGCATAACATTGCGTGGTTCTCCTTTTTAAAATCAAATATGTTTGCCTTAGAATTATTTATTCAGGTATGTATTCAAATAAGTGTTAGTAATTTGGATTTGAGGGAGTCAAAGAATCTTACAGACCTATTAGAGAGGAGGTGGCAGGTGATGATGGTTAAGTTTAGGGTGCTGGCCCTGGAGTAGGAAAGAAAGGATGAAGGAAGAGATTTGCAAAGTGGGCTGTAATCAGGTCCATAGTAAGTGCTCATTAAGATGTAGCTCTCATCAGTCATTTGCATGTGAATTATTTGGCTTGTGGATTTTAACTAATTTTGACTTTACTATTAGACCGACTTTGCCACTCAACAGAGCTGGCCTATTTTCCTAAAAATCATTGATTATTTTTGCTGGTGTAGGCAAAACATAAAGCTGTAAAAAAACTTAGAATGAAATTCAAAACCAAAGATAACCAAGAGCAGAAGCTTCTCTCCAAGCCATAATCCCAAACCCTCTTCTACCTCAATAAAAGATTTCTTCCTTGTTTTCAATTGCCTAGGAATTCAAAATTCATTGTGGATGTTTGGTGGGGTTGTTTAATTAACTGGAATGGAGCATCTAAGAAATTAAAGAGCCATGTCAGACATACCACCTACGGTAAACAGCCTAATTCTCTTTCCTTGTCTATTGTGTAGAGAGATCTCTAAGCCAGGAGCTGGTACTGTACTTGGGGAATCTAAGCCTAATGCTATCACACATGAGCTACACAATCGTGAGCAAGTTTCTGTCCTTTGTCGAGTCTCTACATCCTTGCCTTTAATGAGGAAAACATCTACTTCCCTTATGCACCTCAGTGATTATTGACTGGTCAAGTGAATTGGTGTATGTGAAAATTATTTGGAAACTGAGAGTATCCTATGAATACAGAGTGGAATAATTACAGAGCAAATCATATCTCTATCCTTGAGGCTATGTCTGTACAAGTTCTAATCTGTGAAATAACTTCTAGGAGTTAAGCCTGCTCTTTTAGAGATTCATAGCCTTTCAAATATAAAAGCTTGATGCTATTCTTAATGCCTACAACACTTTGGAAGATAGCAAAATTTGATTCAGTAGATTAAAATCCATCTGTTCTCTAATGTCACATCTCAGGATTTTAAGACTTTTGAAAATGTATTGGTTTTGTAACTAGAGCCATCTAGTGTTGAATTGATTAAAACACACACACACACACACACACACACACATATCCTTTTGTTTTGGGACTAGCATTTGGCTCTCCTGATACATTTGAATGATATTTTCAGTATCATATAATTGTAGGGTTAACTGAGTACTTGAGAATTTATCTACAGTGTAGGTTATATCATGTCCAGTGAGGTGTTACTGGCCTTGTCTTTTACACATGAGTCGAGAATCTCCCACTTCTCAGTCCTGGTTCCTTGTCATAGTCATTCCTACATTTAATGAATTATCTGAAATCAGAGTTTTCAAATATTGTATTTTTTTCAGCAATATCATTTAATTCAACCAGCACCAAAGTGAAAAGCAAATGTGATTTTTGTAAAAAGAGCAGTTTAGAAAAAGAAATCCAGTTACCAATCTGGTTATTTTCCTCTATTACTGTTAGAAAATACTGATCATTGGGTCATTAATCTGCTTAATTTGCTGAGCTCTATTTTTCTTTTCTGGAAAGAATTCCATAGAAAGATCTCCACTAGCATTTAGGTAACTCCCTCTCAAATAGTTATTTTTTTTTCTTTTTTCTTTTTTTTAATATAATTTATTTTATTATCATTAATTTACAATTACATGTGCAATATTACGATTATTAAACTACCCCTTCATCAGGTCCCCCCCACCAACCCCATTACAGTCACTGTCCATCAGCGTAGTGAGATGCTATAGAATCACTACTTGTCTTCTCTGAGTTGTACTGCCCTCCCCGTGCCCCCCCAAGATTACATCTGCTAATCGTAATGCCCCTTTTTCCCTCTTATCCCTCCCTTCCCGCCCATTTTCCCCAGTCCCTTTCTCTTTGGTAACTATTAGTCCATTCATGGGTTCTGTGAGTCTGCTGCTGTTTTGTTCCTTCAGTATTTTTTCTTTGTTCTTATACTCCACATATGAGTGAAATCATTTGATACTTGTCTTTTTCGGCTTGGCTTATTTCACTGAGCATAATAGCCTCTAGCTCCATCCATGTTGTTGCAAATGGTAGGATTTGTTTTCTTCTTATGGCTGAATCATATTCCATTGTGTATATGTACCTCTTCTTCTTTATCCATTCATCTACTGATGGACACTTAGGTTGCTTCCATTTCTTGGCTATTGTAAATAGTGCTGCGATAAACATAGGGGTGCATCTGTCCTTTTCAAACTGGGCTGCTGCATTCTTAGGGTAAATTCCTAGGAGTGGAATTCCTGGGTCAAATGGTATTTCTATTTTGAGTTTTTTGAGGAACCTCCATACTGCTTTCCACAATGGTTGAACTAATTTGCATTCCCACCAGCAGTGTAGGAGGGTTCCCTTTTCTCCACATCCTCGCCAACATTTGTTGTTGTTTGTGTTTTGGATGTTGGCCATCCTCACTGGTGTGAGGTGATATCTCATTGTGGTGTTAATCTGCATTTCTCTGATGATTAGCGATGTGGAGCATCTTTTCATGTGCCTGTTGGCCATCTGAATTTCTTCTATGGAGAAGTGTCTATTCATGTCCTCTGCCCATTTCTTAATTGGATTATTTGCTTTCTGTTTGTTAAGGTGCATGAGTTCTTTATATATTTTGGATGTCAACCCTTTATCAGATACGTTTTTTATGAATATATTCTCCCATACTGTAAGATGCCTTTTCTACTGATGGTGTCCTTTGCTGTACAGAAGCTTTGCAGCTTGATATAGTCCCACTTGTTCATTTTTGCTTTTGTTTCCCTTGCCCGGGGAGATATGTTCATGAAGAATTTGCTCATGTTTATGTCCAAGAGATTTTTGCCTATGTTTTTTTCTAAGAGTTTTATGGTTTCATGACTTACATTCAGGTCTTTGATCCACCTTGAGTTTACCTTTGTGTATGGGGCTAGACAGTAGTCCAGTTTCATTCTCTTACATGTAGCTGTCCAGTTTTTCCAACACCAGCTGCTGAAGAGGCTGTCATCTCCCCATTGTATATCCAAGGCACTTTTATCAAATATTAATTGACTGTATATGTTTGGGTTAATGTTTGGATTTTCTATTCTGTTCCACTGGTCTGTGGGTCTGTTTTTGTGCCAATACCAAATTATCTTGATTACTGTGGCTTTGTAGTAGAGCTTGAAGTCAGGGAGTGTAATTCCCCCTGTTTTATTCCTCCTTCTCAGGATTGCTTTGGCTATTCGGGGTCTTTTGTGGTTCCATATGAATTTTAGAATTATTTGTTCCAGTTCATTGAAGAAAGCTGTTGGTAGTTTGATAGGGATTGCATTGAATCTGTAGATTGCTTTAGGTAGTATAGCCATTTTGACAATATTTATTCTTCCTAGCCAAGAGCATGGGATGCATTTCCATTTGTTAGTGTCCTCTTTAATTTCTCTTAGGAGTGTCTTGTAGTTATCAGAGTACAGGTCTTTCACTTCCTTCGTTAGGTTTATTCCTAGGTATTTTATTCTTTTTGATGCAATTGTGAATGGAATTGTTTTTCTGATTTCTCTTTCTGTTGGTTCATCATTAGTGTATAGGAAAGCAACAGATTTCTGTGTGTTAATTTTGTATCCTGCAACTTTGCTGAATTCAGATATTAGTTCTAGTAGTTTTGGAATGGAATCTTTAGGGTTTTTTATGTACAGTATCATGTCATCTGCAAATAGTGACAATTTGACTTCTTCTTTACCAATCTGGATGCCTTGTATGTCTTTGTTTTGTCTGATTGCCGTGGCTAGGACCTCCAGTACTATGTTGAATAACAGTGGAGAGAGTGGGCATCCCTGTCTTGTTCCCGATCTTAGATGAAAAGCTTTCAGCGTCTCGCCGTTAAGTATGATGTTAGCTGTGGGTTTGTCATATATAGCCTTTATGATGTTGAGGTACTTGCCGTCTATACCCATTTTGTTGAGAGTTTTAATCAGGAATGGATGCTGAATTTTGTCAAATGCTTTTTCAGCATCTATGGAGATGATCATGTGGTTTTTGTTCTTCTTTTTGTTGATGTGGTGGATGATGTTGATGGATTTTCGAATGTTGTACCATCCTTGCATCCCTGGGATGAATCCCACTTGATCATGGTGTATGATCCTCTTGATGTATTTTTGAATTCGGTTTGCTAATATTTTGTTGAGTATTTTTGCATCTACGTTCATCAGGGATATTGGTCTGTAATTTTCTTTTTTGGTGAGGTCTTTGCCCGGTTTTGGTATTAGAGTGATGCTGGCTTCATAGAATGAGTTTGGAAGTATTCCCTCCTCTTCTATTTTTTGGAAAACTTTAAGGAGAATCGGTGTTATTTCTTCTCTATATGTCTGGTAGAATTCAGAGGTGAATCCATCAGGCCCAGGGGTTTTGTTCTTGGGTAGTTTTTTGATTACCAATTCGATTTCGTCACTGGTGATTGGTCTGTTTAGTTTTTCTGTTTCTTGCTTGGTCAGTCTTGGAAGGTTGTATTTTTCTAAGAAGTTGTCCATTTCTTCTATGTTTTCCAGCTTGTTAGCATATAGATTCTCATAATATTCTCTTATGATTCTTTGTATTTCTGTGGGGTCCGTCGTGATTTTTCCTTTCTCATTTCTGATTGTGTTTATGTGTGTAGATTCTCTTTTTCTCTTAATGAGTCTGGCTAGGGGTTTATCTATTTTGTTTATTTTTTCAAAGAACCAGCTCTTGGTTTTATTGATTTTTTCTATTGTTTTATTCTTCTCAATTTTATTTATTTCTTCTCTAATCTTTATTATGTCCCTCCTTCTGGTGACTTTGGGCCTCATTTGTTCTTCTTTTTCCAATTTCAGTAATTGTGTCTTTAGACTATTCATTTGGGAATGTTCTTCCTTCTTTAAATAGGCCTGGATTGCAATATACTTTCCTCTTAGAACTGCCTTTGCTGCGTCCCACAGAAGTTGTGGCTTTGTGTTGTTGTTGTCATTAGTCTCCATATATTCTTTGATTTCTGTTTTGATTTGGTCGTTAACCCATTGATTAATTAGGAGAGTGTTGTTAAGTCTCCATGTATTTGTGAGCCTTTTTGATTTCTTTCTAAAATTTATTTCTAGTTTTATACCTTGGTGATCTGAGAAGTTGGTTGGTAGGATTTCAATATTTTTGAAATTACTGAGGTTCTTTTTGTGGCCTAGTATGTGGTCTATTCTGGAAAATGTTCCATGTGCACTTGAGAAGAATGTGTATCCTGTTGCTTTTGGGTGTAGAGTTCTGTAGATGTCTGTTAGGTCCATCTGTTCTAGTGTGTTGTTCAGTGCCTCTGTGTCTTTACTTATTTTCTGTCTGGTTGATCTGTCCTCTGGAGTGAGTGGTGTGTTGAAGTCTCCTAAGATGAATGCATTGCTGTCTATTTCCTCCTTTAATTCTGTTAGTATTTGTCTCACATATGCTGGCGCTCCTGTGTTGGGTGCATATATATTTATAATGGTTATATCTTCTTGTTGGACTGACCCCTTTATCATTATGTAATGTCCTTCTTTATCTTTTGCTACTTTCTTCGTTTTGAAGTCTATTTTGTCTGATACAAGTACTGCAACACCTGCTTTTTTCTCTTTGTTGTTTGCATGAAATATCTTTTTCCATCCCTTCACTTTTAGTCTGTGTATATCTTTGGATTTGAGGTGAGTTTCTTGTAGGCAGCATATAGATGGGTCTTGCTTTTTATCCATTCTGTTACTCTGTGTCTTTTGATTGGTGCATTCAGTCCATTTACATTTAGGGTGATTATTGATAGGTATGTACTTATTGCCATTGCTGGCTTTAGATTCGTGGTTACCAAGGGTTCAAGGGTTGCTTCTTTACTATCTAACAATCTAACTTAACTTTCTTGTTAAGTTATTGTAAACACAGTCTGATGTTTCTTTCTTTCTCTCCCTTCTTATTCCTCCTCCTCCATTCTTTCTATAATAGGTGTTTTATTCTTTGCCTTTAGTTGGTATTTGGATGGTCTGCTTTCTTTGCTATGATTTTTTTTCCCTCTGGTGACATCTTTTTAGCCTTAGGTGTGCTTCCATCTAGAGCAGTCCATTTAAGATATCCTGTAGTGGTGGTTTATGAGACGCAAATTCTCTTAACTTTCGTTTATCTGGAAATTGTTTAATCCCTCCATCATATTTAAATGATAATCGTGCTGGATACAATATTCTTGGTTCGAGGCCCTTCTGTTTCATTACGTTAAATATATCATGCCATTCTCTTCTGGCCTGTAAGGTTTCTGTTGAGAAGTCTGATGATAGTCTGATGGGTTTTCCTTTGTAGGTGATCTTTTTTCTCTCTCTAGCTGCCTTTAATACCCTGTCTTTATCTTTGATCTTTGCCATCTTAATTATTATGTGTCTTGGTGTTGTCTTCCTTGGGTCCCTTGTGTTGGGAGATCTATGAGCTTCGGTGGACTGCGAGACTACTTCCTTCCCCAGCGAGGGAAAGTTTTCAGCAATTATTTCTTCAAAGACACTTTCTATCCCTTTTTCTCTCTCTTCTTCCTCTGGTACTCCTATAATGCGAATATTGTTCCGTTTGGATTGGTCACACAGTTCTCTTAATATTCTTTCATTCCTAGAAATCCTTTTATCTCTCTCTGCCTCAGCTGCTCTGTACTCCTGTTCTCTGTTTTCTATTCCATTAACAGTCTCTCGCATCTCATCCATTCTGCTGTTAAGCCCGTCGATCGCTTGTCTGATTTCTGTATTGTCTTTCCTCAGTTCCCTCACTTCCTCCCTCAGCTCTTGCACATTTCTCTGTAGGTCCATCAGCATGGTTATGACTTTTATTCTGAATTCTTTTTCAGGGAGGCTGTGCATTTCCATCCCTTCAGACTCCCTCTCTGGGGTTGTCTGGTTGATTTTGGTCTGAACCATATTCCTCTGTCTTTTCATGGCTATATAATTGGTCACTGATAGTTGCCACGTATGTCAGCTGGGCTCTTTAAGACTTTAAAAAGAGAAGAAAAAAAAGAGAAAAAAAAGAAAGAAAGAAAGAAAAAAAAAGAAAGAAAAGAAAAAACAAGAACAAAACAAAAAAAAATACCCACCGGACGTAGATTCTGTGGGAATGCTCTTGGATGGCGCTGTTGCCCCACTATTCCACGGCTGTGACTGCACCGCTCCGCAGGGCCCTTTATCGCTCTGGCAGGGGTGGGAACGAATAGGAGGCTGTTGATCTCAGTGAGAAGTGTAAGTATGGCTATGCTTCCTCAGTCGCCAGCTAAGGCGTCTGAAACTCCCCAGGACTCCCAGCCTGCTGGGCTGAGTGTGCTGGGGCAATCCGGCTCCCCCGCTGGGCTCCTGTCTCTTTAAGACCGCTGAAGAAAGCGCGCACTTTTTTTTTTCCTTCCCGGGAGCCGGCTGCAAGCACCCTGGCGCGTTCCCAGCTCAGATCCTGCCCCTCTGTCTCTCCAATCTCCGCTGCACTGCGCAATGTGGGTCAGCGCTCCCCGCGCAGGTCACCGGGGCTGGCTACTTCACGGGGTGCACTTCCACTCCCTCCCGGCTCTGACTCCTCTCCTCCCACCGGTGCGCTGGGGTAGGGGAGGGCTCGGGTCCCGCTGGGTCGCGGCTCCGTATCTTACCCGCCTCTTGGGGTGCCGAGTCCTCTCGGGTGTAGCTGCACGCTGTGCGCTTTCCTGTGTATTCTCGTCTCTCTTTTAGGAATAGATGTATTTTCTGTGTTTTCGTAGATAAATATAGTGTTCGGAGGAGATTTCTGCCACCCTGCTCACGCCGCCATCTTCCCGGAAGTCTCCTTTTGACTTTTCAAGACCAAGGAGGGACAAGACTTAGTATGTACTTAGCACCCACAAACAGCAGTTCCAGGAACAAATACGTGAGCTACTCTGGGTCAACATGCCTGGTGTGGACATGGTTGCATTTGAGCATTTATTCATGAGGCACTGCCCCAGGGTTGAAGACAGGAGAGACCGCAAAGCCCTTTCCTCTTTCACCACCTTCCTTGGTCATATTTGAATCACAAGGTGCTTTGCAGCTCCATCCCAGGACAGTCCTGGTTCACGCCACATGGGTCTCCCAGGTAGGCAGCGTCTGGAAGCAGGAGCCTTCAACATCTCACACAAGCCGGTCCAAGACACATTTATGGAGCATCTAGTTGGTGCCCAGCACTGGGAGAGATTCTGGGAAACCCAACCCCACAGGCAGAGTTCCTGGGCTTCTCATGGTCTAACAGGAGGACACATAAGTAACCAATAAGCACAGTTCACCATGTACAGGTTTTGCTACAGCTCTTTCCTGCAGGGGAGCTGGGAGGAGTGCAGCCCCGAAGCCAAACTGGGGTGCGCAGGGATGCTGAGAGGTGGTCAGGGAGGCAGATGGCTCCTGCAAAGACAATTTCAGTAAGATGTGGAACATGAAAGCTTGGAGATGTGTACAAAGCTACCTTGAAAGAGAAGTCTTCCCTATACCCTTCTCCCTTTTGCCTTGTTTTATGATTTCCAATCTTTCCTAACAAAGTTTTTTGCAAGTGTTTTCCACGCTCATTTCCCACCCGACCGAATTGCTTTAAAATCACCAGTAACCTCATGGCTGACAATCAACAAGCCATCCTTTCATTTCCTAACCCCCAGTGGCATCGGGTCTCCGGGACACCCGATCTTCCTTTCCGGGTCGCCCTGGCCCCCTTCTCCTATCTTGCTGGCTGCCGGCTGCTGGAGGACTCTGTTCGCGACTCTCCTCTTCATCACCCTGCTCGTTTTCCCCCAGGCCATCCCTCCCACATCCAGCTTCAAACTCCAGCTGGGTGGAAACCATGTGTGGAGTGTCTACGATGTCCCAGATGCTGTGCTAAGCCCCCTACGTATATGAGCTTGCTGAGTCCAGGGTCTTCCTAGAGTTTGCACTAGTACGGGGCAAAACCAGGATTCAAATTCAGCGGGGCTCGCCAACACCTCTAAGCCACCACATTACACCACTTCCAACATCCAGATCCCTCTGTCAAATCCCTCTCCTTCACCCCAGACCCTTATGGGCAAGCTTCCCATGATTCCGTTCCATTTATGGGTGGGCACCTCACTATGTCCAGAACAGGAATTGTCCTCAGCCCCTGTCATCCCTGTCTTGATCCCCATGGCACCACCATGTACCAGGATCCCATCCCCGATGCCTCTTTGCCACACCACCTCCTTTCTCTCCTCCTGCTCCTTGCCCTGGTCTCATTCCTCAGCAGGTTGGTGCCCTTCTGTTCTCTCCCCTTCCAGGGCGCCCCTCCAGCCCATTCCCCACACTGTGGCCCTCTCTAAACACAACTCTGACCACGTTACCCTCTGATTCAAATCCCTCACTGGCTGCCCAGGGCCCTCAGGTCAGCTTCCAAACTCTTTAGCTTAGAAGGCAAAACCTTCTGGGACCCAGCCACCCACCTCTCCATTTTATCCTCTGCCGCTCTTACAGGTGGCCCACAGTCTAGCCGCCTCAGCTGTCCATGGTCCCAGGAAAGCCTCAAACTTCCATGTGACTTTGTACGTGCTTTTCCTTCACCTAGATGATAAACCCTCTTCATCTTTAATAATGTTCAAATGTCACCTCCTCCAGGAAGCCCTCCCCCAAGTCGTTCCCAAGCACTTTTCTATACCCCCTGCTCACTGTGTCCGGGGCATCCAACGCATTCCTCTGTTCACATTGCTGCGGAACTGTCCGCTCAGCTGTTTACCCCTACACATGGTCCCCACGTAGGCTGCACACATCTCATTCCTAATGGTGACTTATTGACCTTTGTACAGTGCTTGGCAAAGGGTTTCTTTAATAAACATTGATTGATTGGTTGCTTGATTAGTTAATTAAGCATAAAACAAGGTCTCCTGTGCAGGAACTGCAGTCCAGATGGGAAGGAAACCAAGCATGGCTGAGGTGATGGAAGACACTCACGCCAAGGGCAAGCATGTTTTCCTGACCACTGAGGGCTGTAGAAATTTGGAAGAGGAAGATACTGAGAGAACCTGGGGCTGACGTAGCAGGAGGTTTCCTGGATGAGAAGGAGGTTAATCAAGGCACAAGCCTGGGCCATGGTGCCTCCTACACCGGGTTTATTCTCCAGCAGCAGCAACATTGAGCAAGAATTGATGCCAATAAGCACCCAGGGTCCTTTCCGCGTAATTAGCATGTCTCTGGGGGACGCCTGAATCCCACAGTCTGGAATGTAGACAAAGAGTTTCTGTTCCAGTTATGCTAATTGCTGCCTCTCTCCCACAGAGGATGGAGCTGTGAGAGATTCCAGGAGGCAGCCAAGCAGATGGGGAATTCCTCAGCTCCTGTCTCTGCCTGCACCCAGGGAGGGGGCCCTGCCAGATTTCACCAGTGAAAGCTGGAGGCAGAGCCGCACACATCTGCCACATAGGCTGTCATTGAGAAAGGCCAGGCAGCTTCCTACCCAGCGATCCCAGAGCTTAAACTTCTACTTTAGAAATAGTGCTTTCTCCTGGAAGCCACTTTTTAAATGCAAATGATCCTGGAGGAAGTAACACATTAAGTTCTTAACACCTTGCATAAACGGTGGGTGTACAGCATTCCCAAGGGGCCTGGGGGCCTGGGAAGGGCCCTGAGCTGCAGCAGAATGTAGAGTGGACTCTGGATCACAATCCACCCCCACCACCCAACCCTTGTTGCCCAGCAGCCCAGTTCTGAGCCGGCCCTTCCTTCTGCCACCAACCTGGACTGAAGACCTCATTAACCCTCAGGGGCACCTCCATCCCATGTCAGCACCTACTCCTCAGGGTTTCCTCTTCTGAGAATCAGTGTCCTCCTGAGGCCACAGGCACCCCTGTGAATGAACAGCCCTCAGCTACTCTACTGGGGTGTTGCTCCATGCCGGGGAAGCATCTGTGCAGGGTGAGAGCACTTGCCACACCTCTAGCAGTAGTTCTCAAACTCCAGCATGCATCAGACCCCTGGGAGGGCTTGTTAACAGATCACTGGGCCCCACCAGAGCTTCAGTAAGTCTGAGATGGAGCCTGAGAATTTGCACCTCTCACAAGTTCCCCAGGTGAGGCTGATGCCTATCCAGGGACCCCACTCTGAGAACCATGGCTCTATGGCACTGTGACTCCAACTGTGGTCTGCAGGCCAGTATCCTTGGCATCATCTGAGAGCTGGTTAGAAATGTGGACCCAGGCTACATTTAAACGAGGTCCCATGGGACTTGTATGCACATTGAATTTTGAGATGTTTGCTCCAGAACAGCATTTCTCAAAGTGTGGTCTGGACCACCTACATCAGCGTCACCAGGGAACTTGTTAATTATAAAGGCTCCCAGACCCCACACCAGGGCTCCTGAACAAGAATCTCTGGGACAGTTCAGAAAAGGGCATTTCACAACTCTCCTGGCAACCATTCTGATCCTAACTTGTTCTTCACAGCAACATCATCTCCACTTCTCTACCCAAAGGGTGGTCCCTTACTAACACCAATAGCCTCCAACGGGAGCTTGGTAGAAATGCAGAAGCTCAGGCCCCACCCAGACCTACTAAATCAGAGTCACATTTAACAAGATCCCCAGGTGGTTCATGTATACATTAAAGGTGGAGATGCACAGATCTAAGTATGTCAGTTAAGAAGCATCTAGAAAGTCCACCCACTTCAAACAAAATAAAACACAACAAAAAAATTCTATTGCAATGAGATATGGAGTCATTAAATTGTTCCTTAAAAATAACCGACTTCTTCTCTTAAAATGCAACACATTAAATAACTCTTAGTCATACATATCTTAGATGAATTTGTTTATCAGAATGCTTTAATCTAAGCCATTTTCTTTCTGAATTATTCTCTGCCAGAGACCAGACTGGGATAGCACTTTCCCTTTCCAAAGGGAATCAGAAGGCCATTCATTAAATCTAAATGATTAGAGTATCTGCTTGTTATGCATGAGAGACTTAGTCCAGACAAACTAAGGGAAAATGGACATCGTCATGGATAACACAGGATCATTCTAATGTTACATCCACAGCCAGTTGCTCCAAACCTTCCTGCCTGTGGTGGCAGATCCGTTACAGCAACATCTTCCCCTGGCCTTCATGACACTCCTTAGTAGTGGTGGCCAATTTGTCTCCATGAAATGTGGGCAAACCCACTAGCAATCACTAGGCAACTTTGTACATATCTAGGGTAGGATGACCCAAGGCCCCCAACACCCTCCAGGAAGTTCAAACTCCCTGAGCACCAGCTGAGTGTTCTTCCAGAGTTTCTCAGTCATGGAATAATCTACACATAACTTCAGCTCAGTTTAATCTCATCAGTACCAGACTTGGCACAGATTAGGGCAGACCCCTCCACACCTCAGCTGGCAATGTCCTAGCCCAGGGGCCTGAACATTCATCTTTGGTCTTTCTTTTCTTCTAATGATTTGCAGGATTGTGATGAGCACATTGCTACAGATACAGGCTTTTCACGGGTCTTCCTTCAATGCCAATCACCTCTGGTCGTCTTTGGTCATGTCTATACCTCTCTCGTATTCCCACTTCTCATACTTACTTGTGCACAACCTTTCAGCTTATCTTTTCCCAAATGTTGAAATAGGCTGGGGCACAGTACAGATTTGCCACACTGTGGACTGAATCCTTGGTAGGCTACTAACTTTTTAATGGAAATGTGTCTGAACTCCTGTATAAAATTACACTCTTAAAAAATACTCAATTTGATACATGTTCAACCAAAATGCCTGTCTTGCCAATGGGTTTCAGCCCCGGGCAAGTTGGCTATGGATTCAATGTGACCAAAAAAATTGACAGCAAAACTGTTCTTGGGGTGAAAGGGTTATACCCAACTTTATTCCCATGGTGGCAGGTCAGTCACTAAAATCCTACTCACTCAGAGTGAATCTGCATGCAGCAAGCTGGTCTCTGCCTCTGGGCCCCTCTGTCCGCACAGCCGTCCTCCGGGCCTCTCTGCCTGCACAGCCGTCCCACACAGCTGTCCTCTGGGCCTCTGTCCTTGGCACTGCCACCACTCCAGCCTCTGCTCTGCTCTCCTGCAGCCTTGCAGCCATGCCACCGTGTTGCGCCCAGAACACTGGGCGGAGCTCTTTTTATAGAGTTAATAACAATGTATTGCCCACACGTGTGTAGTGAGCTAGCCAACCAGGGCCAGGTGAGAATCTTGACCACAGGAACTCTCATTTTATCCACAATGCCACTGACTTCAGCCTCAATGAAATGTATCTACAATTACAGACAGTAAACAAAATGGAGAGAATAGGCTGCTGGTTATTTATCATGATGTGCAAATCTTGGGGCAGCTTTCCCTGAAGATGGTCTTCCTTTAACCCAAGCTTCCTTCAGAGTAAGGTGGGTAGATGCAGGATGTACTGATTTCCTGGGTCTGTGGGCATTCTGAGGGGAAGCAGGAGATATAGTCTGAGAGCACGCCACCCAAGCAGCTCCCCTCCCTTCCTATTCTCCCGGCAGAGAGGTGAGTGCCTGAACCCCTGCGGCAGAACGGGAGCTGCCTGGCCAGGTGGAGGAGGCGCAGGGTGGAACCATTTTGCCAGGGCGCCCAGAATTTCCCCCAGTAAGCCCACACCAGACAGAGTGCAGAAGCAGGCCATACTGAACGAAGCCAGTAAACAGAAGGTGAGACTTCTCCAGAGTGGCCACTGTTGTGGTGTGTGACATGGCCACATGGGAAACAGAGGCAGTGCCCACAGAGCCAGGCTTCAACACTATACCCTCCCTGGCATCATTGTTTATGAAGCCACATCTCAGGATCCAAACTGCTTATACTTGTCAGGAATACCCCAGTGGGCTGCTCAGGGTGAGGAAGAAGATACTTCCCAACACTCAGAGCTGCACAGTCTGCCTTACAAGGAAGGAGGAGGTATTGACAAATGGACTTTGTCTACTGAGTGAAGTACCCATGCTGGATGTTGCTCCCCGCCCCCAGCAACATTTCCCCCTTCCAGCCTTACTCTTCCACTAAATAAGTCTTGAAGAAATATTATAAATATGGGTCTGAAGGTATGCAATGCAATTCATTATCCCACCTAGCTCTATAATCAATATAACACAGTGATTAAAAACAACAGATTTGGAGTCAGAGAGACCTGGGCTCGAATACCAAATGCCACTAATTGCTCTAACCTTTGACAATTCAACATCTCCAAGCCCCCTTTCCACATTTGAAATGAAGGAGGGGAAAAGTGATCTCACAGCAGCACAGGGAGTACA